>WNGS01001312.1:65374641-65391769 GCA_020271785.1 Procambarus virginalis | reverse complement strand
AGATTAAGAAAAATAACATACAATTCTTTATGAAATAAACAGTACAGTATTTAGTAACAGCAAATGTGGAGTAAATGTGAAATAATTACCAAGTAATATAATGTTTGCAATAACAGCAAAAACACAGGCCAACATTAAAGATGTGAAAAGGTGAGGAAAATTGGTTATATAAAGTTAATTAGGTAGTTCATAATATCACTTTAAAACTGGAAGAGAGAAGTACAATTTTTAATCACAGGGATGTTGTTTCACAGCTTAGGACCCTTGTTTGCAAAGAGTTTTTGGTTTGGTTAAGTCGTACTCTTGGGGTGACAAAACAAATATTTGTTTGTCATGTGGTGCTCACGAGTTTTGTTACATCCCACTTGGACGCGCTTAAGGTCAGGATTAGCATTGAAGCGTAGCTTCATAGATCTACGTGATCTCTATAAATGATTGGAAGACTGGTAAATGGTTTTTAATGTTGAAAAAATGCAAGACCTGGCATTTAGGGCAAAACAACCCACATTACAACTACCTCATCTTCTGAGATACACAGCTGCTTTGGAGAAAGTTCAACACCGGGTAATCATCCCAGAACTTAGTCAACTCTCTTAACATGAATTGTTGAGGGCCACAGCTAACACCATCACAAACCAGACATGACAGGACTGATCTCATCAAAACTTTTAAAATACTGAACAATTTAAAGGATATTAATCCAGACAATTTTTTCAAAAGGCCAGATGTAACAAACAAGGAGCAACAGTTTCAAGCTTACCAAGCTACAAAGTAAAACAGAAAACAGGAGATGCTTTTTCACCCATAGGGTTATAAACCTATGGAACCACCTGCCTGCCGAAGCTGTAAATGCCAATTCAAAATTCAGCTGGATAAAATAATTAGGACAAATGGGGAGGTCTTTGACAAGCTGCCAGCTTCTTGTCTTTGTTGAAGCCACTAATGGGACGGTGGTGGTCCTCAGGTAAATTCAGGTAAGCTGCTGGCAAAATTATTAATGCACCCTGCATCACTATGTGATGAAGTGCAAAAAGTTATATGAATTTAGACTGCTTTATGACAATTTTCAAGAAATGTGCAAATATTTCATTAAAAGATCTACTTTCAGTATTTTTAACCAAATATCTTCCAGTTTGTTAGCTGTAGGTAGTGTTACGGTAATCTCCTGCTTAGCAGCAGATCCTGCCTGTTCCTTTACCGCCTACTTACCAGCATGCTACAACATCAAGATTCAACATCAACGATAACAACAATACATGCCCAAACATATTGTCTAGACACAACGCCTCCCCCCCCTCCACCGTACAGTACCTGAGACACCTGTACCTGCTGTCTCGCCGGCTGACCAGACGCCACCAGCTAACTATAGTACTTCTCTCACTTGTTTAACTGCAGGCTTCCTTCTCTACAACTCCAGTATTCGCGCCAAATATGACGTCACACGCCCCGTATATATGGGACTGCCAGCATCCAGAGTCAGATTACCCTTCGAGTGCTCATAGCTGTAGCATTTACTCTTCCCTCCGGGTGACGGTAGACGCACATAGTAATTTTGTATAAAGTATTGCCTTCACCTTTGTTATTACCGTAAATTTCACGTGTGTATATTTCTCTTTTGATTGTGTTTAAGCCAAGTGGATAAGGGGTTTTGTTTTCATTAATTGTTACGTATCATTTTGTGTAAAATTAGTCATTTTTGTTATATGAAATGTTTGAAGTTTTTATTCTCTTTGGATTTTACCCACAGCTCTCACACCGTAGAGGTAGCAAGCAATTTTTTTTTTTTTTTTTTTTTTTTTTATTAATGTGGGATTGGCACAAGACCTGCCAGAATAGTTACTGCTCCATTCCAGATTCTCCTCACAGTAGTAAATGTAGGTGATTGTAACCATTCTGCTGCCGTCCACTTGATAGGGGGTTTGTGAGAGAGGCATTCATGACAAGCAAATCAAATTATAAAACTAGCTCACCATATAAGTAGCTTACAATAGTATGTTCAGGTAAACAAATAAACCTATAGTTTTTTTTAAGAGTTGAATGCATAAAGTCAAGCATCATCATCAAGACCATCATTGATGCTTTTTTTGGGGTCTGAAGCCATATTGGCAGGAGCTTTAGTTACTCCTACTAACATAATATGTTGCTATATTGGCAAGATATTATGTTTAGGTAGAAGTACCTGCTACCTGCGTGATGGGGTTCTCGTAGTTCTTCTACTTCCCAAGCCTAGCTTGACGTGTGAGTGCTTAGTCTAACAGGCTGTTGCTTGGAGCGGCCTGCAGGCCGACATATCCATCACAGCCTGTTTGGTTCGGCACTTCTTGAAGAAAACTATCTAGTTTTCCCTTGAAGATGTCCACATTTATTCCGGAAATATTTCTTATACTTTCTGGGAGGATGTTGAACAACCGTGGACTTCTGATGTTTATACAGTGTTCTCTGATTGTGCTTATGGCACCCCTGCTCTTCACTGGTTCTATTCTGCATTTTCTTCCATATCGTTCACTCCAGTACAGTACAGTATGTTGTTATTTTACTGTGTAGATTTGGGACCTGGCCCTCCAGTATTTTCCATGTGTATATTATTGATATCTCTCTAGTCTTCTTTCTAGCGAGTACATTTAGAGCTTTGAGACTATCCCAATAATTTAGGTGCTTTATAGTATTTATGTATTCCCTCTATTTCAGAAAACTCTCCTCTGAAGGGGGAAGTGAGTACTGACCAGTACTCAAGACGGGACAGCACAAATGACTTGAAGGGTACAACCATTGTGATGGGATCCCTGGATTTGAAAGTTCTCGTAATCAATCCTTTAATTTTTCTGGCTGACGCAATAGTTGTTTGGTTATGCTCCTTAAACGTTAGCTCGTCATACATCATTATTCCCAAATCCTTTACATGCTGTTTTCCTACTGTGGGCAGATTTAATTGTGTTTTGTGCCCTATATTATGTTTAATTAAGGTCCTCATTTTTTCCATACCTGAGTACCTGGAATTTATCATTGTTAAACAATGTTATTTTCTGCTGCCCAATCGAAAACTTTATTAATATCTGCTTGTAGTTTTTCAATGTCTTCAACAGAGATAATTATCATGCTGATTTTTGTGTCATCTGCAAATGATGATATGAAACTGTGACTTGTATTTGAGTCTATATTTAATATGAGAATAAGGAAAAGCAGTGGTGCAAGGACTGTACCCTGAGGTACAGAGCTCTTAACTGCGCTTGGACTCGATTTTATATGGTTGACTGTTACTCTGTGTTCTGTTCGACAGAAAATTGAGTATCCAGTATCCTACTTTACCGGTCATTCCCATTGACCTCATTTTTGTGTGCTATCACTCAATGGTCACATTTATCGAATGCCTTTGCAAAATCCGTGTATACCACATCTGCATTCTGTTTTTCTCCCAATGCCTCAGTGATTTTGTCATAGTGGTCAAGTAGCTGTGAGAGGCATGATCTTCCTGCTCTAAATCCATGTTGGCCTGGGTTGTGACGGTCATTGGTCTCCATGAGACTGGTGACCTGACTCTTGATCACTCTCTTAAATACAGTACTTTTATTATGTGGGACGTTAGTACAACATGTTTATAATTCTTTGCAAATGCTTTGCTCCCTCCCTTGTGTAAAGGGGCCATGTCTGCTGATTTAAACACATCTGGTATCTCCCCTGTGACCAAGCTCTTCCTCCACACTATACAGAGTGCCTACGCTACTGGCACTTTGCATTTCTTCATAAATATTGAATTCCATGAGTCTGGCTCCGGGGCTGAGTGCATGGGCACGTTGTCAATTTCTCTTTCAAAATCTGTCACGCTCGTGTTGATATCAGTTATATTTAGGGGTTTGGATATCATGCATAAAGAAGTTGTCCGGATCTTCCACTCTCATACTGTTTGTTGGAGTGGTAAACATGTCCTCATGCTGCTTTTTGGGGATTTTACGCCTTTAGTGAAATTTCATACATTTCACTATGTTAATGTATAAAAGCTGTTTATACACTAACTTTCCAAATATTTTGGACAAATAAATAAAAATACATAATGAAAATACAAAATAGAGTTGGCACTTCTGGTTTTTACATTCAACCTTCTAGTCAACAAGCTTTCTAAAATAATGTTCTGCTTTCAAACTGCACAAATCCTTGTTTTGTCAATTACAACATCCAGATGTTTAAACTTCTGAATCATTTTTAGGAGTTCCATTTTTACCCATTTTGTTCACTCAACCTCCAATACTGTTTGTCCACATTCACTCTTACCGATCTTCCTTTCATACACATCAAACATACAACTACTCTACAAACATTCCTCCTTCTCAATATTTCAAATGTTATCATAAAATTTTGACTTAAGAAAGTCTCCTGGAAAGGATAAGGATTTAGGATAAGGTGGAAGACAGAAATGTTGCCCAAGCACTCGGAGAGTCGAGAACTGAAAGTCAGCTTGCAGGAAGTGAGACTGTCACTACCATCCAGTGCAAGTGGTTGGGGACTAGTATTCAAGAGTGTGTGTGTTTAGAACACTCAGACTAAAGGCAGTGTTTATACTTCAGGTTTAAACTCAGATCATACCTAAGATTTGGGTAATATTTTAGAATATTTCAACAACCAGAATTAGAAGTACTGTACCAAAGAAAAGTATTTAAAACTATTGTTGTTTCTATCTATAGTGTTTTATTATTTTCCTTAAATCTGCTAATTTATATATATATTGTCACATTCAGTCAATGACCTCACACGGGTTTCATATTCACCTTTCACACCATTTCCAATAATTTAGTACAGCAGCATTTAAATACAGTATAAGAAAAGTTAGCTCCTCAAGTGCTGGGCCTAAACAACGTCTGCCATTCCTCGAGGCTAATAAAAACATTATCTAGTTTCTTTTAACCGATCTTCCTTTCCTTTCCGGTTTCCCCTAACTCAGTTTTGCATGTACCTGTACTCTCATTTAATACCTTACTATTACATGACTATGGTGGTGTTCATGTGAACCAATAAAATGATTGACTTTATGGTATCTGTATTATTGTTTAACACACTGAAGACACATACAGTGTACTGAAGGCACACCTGTACTATAGGTCTTATCATAAAATTGTAAGCAGATAAAATATGATGCCAGATAATTAAACATGTAAACACTTACACAGTATTTACAGAAATACAAGTTAAAGGGTAATTAAAACAAATTTATATACAATTTTGCTGTATGGTATTAATTAACAACCACATTCCAGAAACTTAATACATGGAGTACTTAATATAACCAATCTTTTTTTACCATGGATCAACATCTGACAAGAATCTTCGTTTTTTTGCTGTGTTCATGTACGGTCGAAGAATAAACTCTGTATCTGCTGCCCGATCCTGGTCCATCGTACCCATAATAATACGATATACTGCAATAAACATAAACACATGTATTAGCTTCTAAATACTCTATGACACTAACATAAGGCATTTAAACACTGCTTCAAATGATACCAATTTTTAGTCTCATCATCTTAACCCTCTCACTCCAATATTTAATTTCAGCTATATAAAAATTGTAGTTCACTTTGATACAGTATTCAACCTTTTTTTTTAAGTGCATAGAAAATAATTGTCAAATACTGTACTGTGATGTTAATCAGACACTCAGGCTTTCAAAACTAGCTCCTGAAGCAGGTGTGTTTTTTGCCATCTGTCAACCACAGATTATTATGCCGACTACCAGTACCTCCAGACCTGTTATGTCACCTACCAGTACCTCCAGACCTGTTATGTCACCTACCAGTACCTCCAGACCTGTTATGTCGCCTACCAGTACCTCCAGACCTGTTATGTCGCCTACCAGTACCCCCAGACCTGTCATGTCGCCTACCACTACCTCCAGGCCTGTTATGTCGCCTACCAGTACCTCCAGACCTGTTATGTCGACTACCAGTACCTCCAGACCTGTTATGTCTACTACCAGTACCTCCAGACCTGTTATGTCGACTACCAGTACCTCCAGACCTGTTATGTCGACTACCAGTACCTCCAGACCTGTTATGCCACCTACCAGTACCTCGAGACCTGTTATGTCGACTACCAGTACCTCCAGACCTGTTATGTCACCTACCAGTACCTCCAGACCTGTTATGTCGACTACCAGTACCTCCAGACCTGTTATGTCACCTACCAGTACCTCCAGACCTGTTATGTCGCCTACCAGTACCTCCAGACCTGTTATGTCGACTACCAGTACCTTGAGACCTGTTATGTCGACTACCAGTACCTCCAGACCTGTTATGTCGACTACCAGTACCTCCAGACCTGTTATGTCGACTACCAGTACCTTGAGACCTGTTATGTCGACTACCAGTACCTTGAGACCTGTTATGTCGACTACCAGTACCTTGAGACCTGTTATGTCGACTACCAGTACCTTGAGACCTGTTATGTCGACTACCAGTACCTTGAGACCTGTTATGGCGACTACCAGTACCTCCAGACCTGTTATGTCGCCTACTAGTACCTCCAGACCTGTTATGTCGCCTACCAGTACCTCCAGACCTGTTATGTCGCCTACCAGTACCTCCAGACCTGTTATGTCGACTACCAGTACCTCCAGACCTGTTATGCCACCTACCAGTACCTTGAGACCTGTTTTGTCGCCTACCAGTACCTCCAGACCTGTTATGTCTACTACCAGTACCTCCAGACCTGTTATGTCGACTACCAGTACCTTGAGACCTGTTATGTCACCTACCAGTACCTCCAGACCTGTTATGTCGACTACCAGTACCTCCAGACCTGTTATGTCGACTACCAGTACCTCCAGACCTGTTATGTCGACTACCAGTACCTTGAGACCTGTTATGTCGCCTACCAGTACCTCCAGACCTGTTATGTCGACTACCAGTACCTCCAGACCTGTTATGTCGACTACCAGTACCTCCAGACTTGTTATGTCGCCTACCAGTACCTCCAGACCTGTTATGTCACCTACCAGTACCTCCAGACCTGTTATGTCGACTACCAGTACCTTGAGACCTGTTATGTCGACTACCAGTAACTTGAGACCTGTTATGTCGACTACCAGTACCTCCAGACCTGTTATGTCACCTACCAGTACCTCCAGACCTGTTATGTCACCTACCAGTACCTCCAGACCTGTTATGTCGCCTACTAGTACCTCCAGACCTGTTATGTCGACTACCAGTACCTTGAGACCTGTTATGTCTACTACTACCAGTACCTCCAGACCTGTTATGTCACCTACCAGTACCTTGAGACCTGTTATGTCGCCTACCAGTATCTCCAGACCTGTTATGTCGACTACCAGTACCTTGAGACCTGTTATGTCGACTACCAGTACCTCCAGACCTGTTATGTCGACTACCAGTACCTTGAGACCTGTTATGTCGACTACCAGTACCTTGAGACCTGTTATGTCAACTACCAGTACCTCCAGACCTGTTATGTCGACTACCAGTACCTTGAGACCTGTTATGTCAACTACCAGTACCTCCAGACCTGTTATGTCGACTACCAGTACCTCCAGACCTGTTATGTCGACTACCAGTACCTCCAGACCTGTTATGTCGACTACCAGTACCTCCAGACCTGTCATGTTGACTACCAGTACCTCCAGACTTGTCATGTCGACTACCAGTACCTCCAGACCTGTCATGTCGACTACCAGTACCTTGAGACCTGTCATGTCGACTACCAGTACCTTGAGACCTGTCATGTCGACTACCAGTACCACCACACCTGTTAAGAATGCCTCGTCCACACACGCATCTCTCTTTACAATAACCCTAGTTATAAAATGGCAAGAAAAATAAGGCACAGTACTATGTGTTGTTTTGCTCATTGTGACATGTGTGAAAGTGTTATACAGTAAATAATTAGGCAAATAGGCAGCCAGCAATTTGTGCTGTATCAGATTACACGGGTTCACAGTCGTGCTGCTTTTATACCAGATTTCAAAGTGCACAGTTGAATTTTTAAGTACTGTACCATAATTTTAGAATGGAGTAACACAGATTATCATGGAAACTGAGATAGCTCCACACCTATTAGTCACATCAGCCCTTGCACATCCTTAAACAGTCCACAGAAACCAGAGGCCAAAACTTGGACCCCACTCATAGAGGTGCAGGGAGCAGGGAATTCCTCACCATCCCCATAAAGAAAGCAAAAGAGAACAGACAACTGCAAGGTTCACTGAAAGTTAACAAACAATGCACTAAACTAGAAAGTGGTCCACCCAGTACTTAGATCTTACCCTCACTAATAACATCTGGCCAACACCAGGCGGTGGCCAGCTTCCCATGTCACCAAACACCAGTCCAATGGTGACCATACATACTGATCAAGCAACTAACCACCAGGACACTGTTAGACCTCTAAAATACCTGAGCCCAGATATCAGTCCAAAACATTAGAAAATGCAGTAGTCAAAACTGCAGAATTGTCCCCAAATAGCTCCCCAAATTCTAGGGGAGAATTCACCAAATTTAATTTTAATGATAAACAGATATAAACAGAATGATATCGCGGGGACGATAAGCCCCGGAAGCACCTCAAGGTAAGGATTAACTGGAAACAAATAAACCAAGACCTCAGAGATATAAGCTGGGAAGAACAAGTAGAAAATGCAAACCTAAATCAGTGCCTCATGAAAATAAGCTTGGTGGCACTAGACATATGCTCAAGCCGCACACCTCTTAACAAAAACAAAGAAAAAGAGATGCGGACTGAAATGAAATCGACGTTCCCTCTGTACACAAAAATGATGAGTGCAGGACAACTTGAATGCCCCACCACCGTATCTCAAGAACGACAAACAAGGCTATGTAGAGAAATAGAAATGATTAAACTAGAGCTACAAGAATCATATAAAATACTGTAGAGGCAAAGAGAGCAAAAAGGCTATCAGCAAAATAGAAAGAAATCCTAAATACTTTTTCTCATATGCAAAATCTAGAACAACAACTACATCCAGTAATGGGTTCCTGCGAAAGGAAGATGGAACTTTCACAGATGACAACAAAGAAATGAGAGAAATACTGAGGCAAAAGTATGATTCTGTTTTCAGTGAGCCATTAAACACATTGAAGATTGACAATCAAACGAATTCTTCATGAATATGATGCCAACATATGCCTGGCAATATTGGCGCCAGGGATTTTGAGACAAACAAAACAAGGACCCAAAATCTGCCGATACTATAAATGGGGTATCTGTAAGCATGGGATATCGGGGAGAACAAATGGACTATGTAAATATGATCATCGTAGAAAGTGCAGTACCCTTCTTAGTACAGGTAAATGTACCAAAAGCTGTGATCTCTTTCACCCAGAACTGTACAAGAACTCTTTAAATAAGAATGAATGTTTCAACACACAATGTCCAGCTTTTCATATAAAAGGTACCAGGCGAATAAGACAGACAAACCATCTCGAAGAAAGCAGCCACAACACTATTTACCACAACGATTCTTTAGCAAGAGGAGGAGGAGAAGAATGACTAAAAATGTCCAGACTCTACCATCAACTCGGTCAAATGCTGGAGAGGACGCAAACACAGTGGCCTCCTTACCAGAGCCTCAGATATTAACACCAAGTAAAGCATCCAGCACTTCCAATAACATAACATCATTTTTATTTGCCAACATTCAGGGTATAAAAACACACAAATGTAACAAAGTGCACTTCATAAATGGCCTCTTAGATGAGGCAAATGCAGTGTTTGCAGCCCTAATGGAAACTCACACCAAGGACTACCATGATGGTGAAATATGGATTTCGGGGTATAATCTTTTCAGATGTGAAAGGAAACACAGGCTACAGGGTGGTGTCAGCCTCTATATCAAGGACATACTCATCTGTACTGAGCTGCTAAACACCACAAACAATATAGTGGAAGTGCTGATAATCAAAATAGAGATCTTAAATGTAGTTATTGTCCTTGTATATAAGTCACCGGAGGCAAATCATCAGCAGTTTAAAGACCAACTAATGAAAAGAGAACACTGCTTGGAAAACCTCACAAATCCAACCCCGAACATCATTCTGCTTGGGAACTTCAACCTATGGCACCTGAAATGGAAGACCATTGCTGATACGGTTGTATCAGAGAGAATTCCAGGAAGTAGCGTAAATGAACAGGCACATGCAAATGACCTGCTACGGATGTGCGACAGGTTTGCCTTAAACCAGCAAATAGTAGAACCAACTAGGAAGGAGAACACGCTGGACCTCATTTTCACTAATAATGATGAATTGATCCGGAACATAATGATTACAAATACCTGTTACTCAGATCACAACTTAATTGAAGTTCTGACTAGCATGGGGAATAAACCTTCAAAACCAGTCCAGATTGCCGATGGAGGAGATTTCAGCAAATTCAACTTCAATAATAAACAGATGAACTGGGAACAAATAAACCAAGACTTCACAGAAATAAGCTGGGAAGAATAGCTACAAAATGCAAACCTGAACCAGTGCTTGGAAAAAAATAAGCTCAGTAGCACTAGAAATATGTTCAAACTGCATCCCCCTAAGAAAAGAGGAAGAGATGCAGATTGGAACGGGAACGTCGTTTCCTCTATAGGCGAAGAAAACGAATCGTGGAACAACTTGAGAGTCGCTCCCTATCTCAAGAAAGGCAAAGAAGGTTAGGTAGAGAAATAGAAACAATTGAACTAAAGCTACAAGAATCATACAAAACCCAGGAGAGGCAAAGAGAGCAAAAGGCCATCAGTGAAATAAGAGAGAAATCCAAAATATTTCTCCTCCTATGCAAAATCAAGATAAAAAACCACATCTAGTATTGGGCCCCTGCGAAAGGGAGATGGAACTTTCACTAATGATAACAATGAAATGAGCGAAATACTGAGGAATCAGTACTACTCTGTTTTCAGTGAGCCACTGAACACACTGAAGATTGATAACCCAAATGAATTTTTCATGGATATGATACCAACATCAAATCATATATCAGATGTCGCCCTATCCCCACTGGATTTTGAAGAAGCCATAAACAGTATGCCTATGCACTCTGCACCAGGCCCGGATTCTTGGAACTCCATATTCATCAAGAACTGTAAAAAACCGCTATTGCAGGCCCTTCACATTCTTTGGAGACAAAGCCTAGATACTGGCATTATCCCTGACATATTAAAAATAACAGAGATAGCACCACTCCATAAAGGAGGAAATAAGGCAGAGGCAAAAAATTACAGACCGATAGCACTAACATCGCACATCATAAAAAAATCTTTGAGAGAGTGCTAAGAAGTAACATCACAAAATACATGGAATCACAGCATCTCCATAACCTCGGACAACATGGTTTCAGAACAGGATGCTCTTGCCTATCACAGTTGCTGGACCACTATGACATGGCCCTAGATGCCATGGAAGACAAACAAAATGCTGATGTAATTTACACAGATTTTGCAGAAGCCTTTGACAAATGTGACCCTGGTGTTATTGCACATAAAATGCGTTCAAAAGAAATTACAGGAAAAATAGGCAGATGGATCTACAATTTCCTGACTTATAGAACCCAATGTGTAATAGTCAACAAAATAAAATCCGGACCATCAACCGCAAAGAGCTCAGTCCCCCAGGGTACTGTGCTTGCTCCAGTACTTTTTCTCATCCTCATATCGGATATAGACAAGGACACAACCTATGGTACTGTATCATTATTTGTAGATGACACTAGGATTTTTATACAAGTAGACAGCATAGAGGACATGGCAAACCTCCAATCAGATGTAAATCAGGTCTTTCTATGGGCTACATGGTGTTTAACGAAGATAAGTTTCAGCTGATGCGCTACGGAAAAAAATGAAAATATAAGAACGGAAACCATGTGCAAAACTCAGTCAAATCATAACATTGAACGGAAAGGCAATGTAAAGGATCTGGGTGTACTCATGTCGGAAGACCTTACATTTAAAGAACACAATAAAGTAGCCGTCACAACTGAAAGAAAAATGACAGGTTGGATAACAAGAACCTTTCACACTAGAGATGCTATACCGATGATGATACTTTTCAAGACGCTAGTGCTCTCTAGAGGGGAATACTGCTGCACAATGACAGCCCCTTTCAAAGCTGGAGAAATTGCTGATCTGGAGAGCGTGCAGAGATCCTTTACTGCTAGAATCCACTCAGTAGAACATCTAAACTATTGGGACTGACTAAAAAGCCTAAACCTGTATTCTCTTGAGTGCAGGCGGGAGAGATACATAATAATTTACACATGGAAAATAGTAGAGGGCTGGTCCCAAACCTGCACACAGAAATAACAGCACATGAGACCAGAAGGCATGGCAGGATGTGTAGAATACCCCCGTTGAAGAGCAGAGGTGCAATAGGTACTCTGAGAGAGAACTCTATCAACATCAGAGGCACGAGAGTGTTCAACATGCTTCTGCTACACATAAGGGGCATAACTGGCCGACCCCTCACAATGTTCAAGAGAGAACTTGACAAACATCTCCAAAGGATACCTGATCAACCAGGCTGTGACTCAGATGTCAGGCTGCGAGCAGCCGCGTCCAACAGCATGGTTGACCAGTTCAGCAAAGAGGAGGCCAGGTCGATGACCGGGCCGCAGGGTCGCTGAACCCCGGAATCATCTCAAGGTAAGGTAAGGTAACATCAAAATCATGTATCAAATGTCACCCTATCTTGAGGTTATTTTAAGATGATTTCGAGGATTAGGGTCCTCGTGGCCTGGTCCTCGACCAGGCCTACATTTTTTTTGTTACACACCCCAGGAAGCAGCGGTGTAACTCCCAGGTACCTATTTACTGCTAGGTGAACAGGGGTATCAGGGTGAAAGAAACGGCCCATTTTGTTTTCGCCTCCATCGGGGACCGAACCCGGAACCTCAGGACTACGAATCCGGAGCACTGTTCACTCAGCTGACAGGCCCCCGAACCGAAGCCTTAACTCCAATTGAACTCCCGCACCGTGCTGTGAGCGTGACAGAAGGATAGACCCCACTGACCCTGGCCGGCCTGGTGAGCACTGGTCATCAGGCGGTTTCTGCAGGCCGGCAACTAAATGAAGCTGCTTGCAGAAAATGCACCACTGCAGATTCTACAAATAGCAATGGACAAAAAGGGGACAAAAATCTAAGAGGCAAGGCCAAAGCAGATTCCAAAGAGTGGACGAGCACCGCCTGTCTGCACGCGAGGCGAGAAGCAAAGAACGGAGACTGCTTCCCTCAGAATCGGCACAAACAACTTCAACATGGCAGCCGACGCCCGAGCTGCCGAGGCAAGCGCACCAGACACTGGCCCGCAACCCAGCTCCTCCACATCTTCCTTGATCCAGTTCGAAGACAGCTCCAGAAGAGAAAAGAGGCACAAGACCAAAGCCAAATACTCATGTGGGCGCAAATCCTCAGCTACCAGGGATGCCGAAAGGGAAGGAACCTGCACATTAAGTTGCACCTGGCCAACATCGCAAGGAAGCACAGCAGCGAACAAGCAAGCATTGAGGTGGTCCAACTCACCCCCAGGTAAACCTGAATGATTGTAGTCACCTCTCACCACTCAAGCATACGGGTCAGACAGAACGCACACCACACCCCCAACAAAAGGGTAGTCTGCCAGCCAGGAAGACTCCGGCACCTCATAATGCATCCAGTAAGGAAAAGAGGAGCCAAACTCAAAAGAAGAAGGAACCATTATCGAAGCATAATCCGGGTGTCGCAGGAGCTAAGTTGCAATGGCCTCCTGCATTTCCCTAGGCAATACAGGGAGGGGTGATAGGAAACCCCCCTCGCCCTGTAACAACAAGCCCTGCGCCGAGGGTACCAACACCCAAGCGGGGTCAAATGGGGCTCACAAGCCATCCAAGTCAACTTCACTCCATCCCCGGGATCCTCCAAGTCAGGACCCGGGGCAGAGCTGACCTCCAAACCCTTTGCCTCTGGAGAAAAGGCAGAGTCCACTGGAAAAGCAGGGAAGAAGGGGGTCTGCTGGCATGACCCCGAAGCCCCGGCAGGAGAAACAGGCTCGAATGCCCCACCACCCATCCGGATGGGGCAATCCCCAAAACTACCAGAGTCTCGACACCAAGAAAGCCCTGCCCCCGACTCCGAAGCCCTCAGATGTTTGGGAGCCAGGAGTAGGGGAGGGGGGAGAGCAGGATGAACCACAGCAGGGGAAGGACAAGGGGGCGTGGATGAAACCAAAATCAATGCGACTAACACCCCCCCCCCCAAGTTGAGGCGACTAACACCCCCCCCCCCAAGTTGAGGCGACTAACACCCCCAAGTCTGGGTCCCTATAACCAAATTGGGGCATCCGAAAAGGCAACCAAGCTAAACCTCTCATGCAATGCTGAGGATATCTGCATCCACGTACAAACGTGGAAACCACGGAACGGAAACGGGTAACGGAAACCACGTACAAAACTCAGGCAAATCATAACATAGAACGAAAAGGCAATGTAAAGGATCTGGGTGTACTCATGTCGGAAGACCTTACCTTTAAAGAACACAATAAAGTAGCTGTCACAACTGCAAGAAAAATGACAGGTTGGATAACAAGAACTTTTCACACTAGAGATGCTATACCGATGATGACACTTTTCAAAATGCTTGTGCTCTCTAGAGTGGAGTACTGCTGCACAATGACAGCCCCTTTCACTGCTGGTGAAATTGCTGACCTGGAGAGCGTGCAGAGGTCCTTTACTGCTAGAACCCACTCGGTAAAACATCTAAACTATTGGGACCGACTTAAGAGCCTAAATCTGTATTCCCTTGAGCGCAGGCGGGAGAGATACATAATAATTTACACGTGGAAAATATTAGAGGGGCTGGTCCCAAACCTGCACACAGAAATAACATCACATGAGTCCAGAAGACATGGCAGGATGTGCAGAATACCCCCGTTGAAAAGCAGAGGTGCAACTGGTACTCTGAGAGAGAACTCTATCAACATCAGAGGCCCGAGACTGTTCAACACGCTTCCACTACACATAAGGGACATAACTGGCAAGCCCCTCACAGTGTTCAAGAGAGAACTGGATAAGCACCTCCAAAGGATACCTCATCAACCAGGCTGTGACTCATACTGATCAACCAACAGCCTGGTTGATCAGTCCAGCAACCAGGAGGCCTGGTCGATGACCGGGCCGCGGGGACGATAAGCCCCGGAAGCACCTCAAGGTATCCTCAAGGTATCCATCCAGGGGAGCCAGTGGCTGAGCGGACAAAACACTGGACGTGTGATCCTGTGGTCCCGGGTTCGATCCCGGGCGCCGGCGAGAAACAATGGGCAGAGTTCCTTTCACCCCTGATGCCCCTATTACCTAGCAGTAAACAGGTACCTGGGAGTTAGTCAGCTGTCACGGGCAGCTTCCTGAGGGTGAAGGCCTGGTCGAGGACCGGGCCGCAGGGACACTAAGCCCCGAAATCATTTCAAGATAACCTCAAGAAGATCCAAATATCAGGATCAGTGGACTAGGGTTACTAGAGTACAAGCAAGGAACACCACTCGTATGACACCGGTGTCGTTGACCCAACAGGCAGCATGGTGGAGGCAAAAACGACGAGTGTCACCCTGAGACATGGAGACAGAGCAACCTTCAAACTCGCACAAAGTGAGATGAGACTCAGAGGACGCATCCATTGGACCAATGAGCCCCAATGGGGTTTTCCAGGGGCCCTTAGGCTGACTGCTCAGGGAAGCCCAGGCAAGGTACTGCTAACCAGTTATCCCAGAACTACCAAACAAACAAAAGGTGAACCCCTGTGACGTGTACAATCACGGCGGCCTAAAGGAGGGCCACCAAAATAATACAAGTGGTCCTGTAGCCACACCAGGCAGACCCCCACCAGGCAAACAAAACAAAAGAAAAAGAAAACCCCCACAAAAGTATGTCTCCAGGAGGGACAGAACCGGTTATGAGTACAGTATTATAAGACAGCTGCATAGTACCTTGCACCCCTGCCAGCAACAATACTACCTCCTACCCAGGGTCAAACAGTGGCAAGAAAGCCCCAGTTGACCCCAAGAGCGGGCAATCACCGAACAGCAAAAGTTCCCTGTGGAGGTAGTTCCCAGTTTGTGGAAGGTAACCCCAAACTGCAAGGGCAGTACTTACAGGGCACCTATGGAAGGTGACCCTAAATGCATGCAGCCCCAGTACTTTTTGAATGATACCTGGCTCACACACCACCACACCACAAGGCACAGCACTGCTCAAAGATTGGAGCCAGAGTCGAACGACCGCCACTCAACACATCAGCCTCAGAACTGAGGTTGGATAGCTGGTGCGAGGGGTCTGGGGCTCCCCCTTCCCCCTCCCAGGCAGGGGGGAGCTGCTCAGACAGCGGCGCGGCGGCAATGGTGACGTCATGCTTGTTTGCTTGTTTTCGGTATGGGGAGTTCTGCTTGCTAGTTCAGCTTTCAGCAGCAATTTTTAACCAGCTGTAGTGTGTTCTGGGACGTCTACCTTTCTGGGTTCCTAACCCTGTAGATGGCAGACATAGAATGCTTCCAACCATAAGGCAGCCGAAGGGGCTCTCCACATAAAACAAGAGTTATGAGAAGAGACTAGAGGCATTAAATATACCAAAACTAGAAAATCGACGAAAATGATGTGACATGATCACCACTTACAGAATACTAACAGGAATTTACCAAATTCTTGAGGTTATCTTGAGATGATTTCGGGGCTTTTAGTGTCCCCGCGGCCCGGTCCTCGACCAGGCCTCCACCCCAGGAAGCAGCCCGTGACAGCTGACTAACACCCAGGTACCTATTTTACTGCTGGGTAACAGGGGCATAGGGTGAAAGAAACTCTGCCCATTGTTTCTCGCCGGCGCCTGGGATCGAACCCAGGACCACAGGATCACAAGTCCAGCGTGCTGTCCGCTCGGCCGACCGGCTCCCAAGTGACCAAGATTGACCAAGAAGAATTCCTGAACCCAGCAACTTCACACAACAAGATGACACTGATTCAAGCTAAGGTAACAAAGATGCCTAAAAAATATTAAAAGTTTCTTCTGCAGACACGATGGTAGACAGAGCAAGCTAACTGGGAAGGTGGTGGAGGGCAAAACAGTCAGTAGTTTCAAAGCGTTATACCGACAAAGAGTACTGGGA
>WNGS01001312.1:65338082-65366516 GCA_020271785.1 Procambarus virginalis | reverse complement strand
ATATAGTACTGAACAATATAAAACAAGTGCTGCAGAGGATGACGTAATCTTCAGCTTCAATAAAAGTAAGTCAATTTACCAATTTTATTATAGTATTACAAGATATTAATTTTTTTTCAACAAAAGCTACATATTAGTCTCTGCAAATGTATATTCTATCGTTAGCAGAGAAAAGGTGAGCTCGAAATATTTCGTCTTGGCTAGCTCTCAGTGACAAGGCTCGATCGCCATTGTTATGGCCTGGCCGCCACAGCCTGTGCCATAACATTAAAAAATACATTACCTGCACTGTTCAGGTAAAGCTAAACACATCTCTAAAATTTTATTGAGAAAATATTAACAATCACTGATTGATACATGAAATATTTTGCAATACAAGGAATGAACCAATTTTTTCCCACCCATCTGGACTTGATCAGACCGTGTTCACACATCATCCATGCAGCAGCCACCAGCTGACTTAATCGTCGGCGTGGCACTAAATTGGAACGCAATTACACAATGAACTTTATTAATTTTAATTATACAGTATAAAATATATCCTACCCGAATGTTACTTGAAAAATTACCCGACCCGACTTAACTTCGGAAATAACGGAGCTCCGGAAATAACGACCAGGGTACAGCCCCATATAGGCCGTTAAATTGAGTGGATACTGTACACAATAAAAATTCATTATCATATTACATACTGTACCTGTATTTTACTACTCTACTAAAAAATACTGTAATTCATGTATTTACCTTATTGTTGGAGTTATGTCCATCTTGAAGTTTTGTGAAGTTGTGAATGCTCTACAGTAAATAGGTACTGCAGTGCATTAAGCCGTTAGCACTGTATTATTAAAAGTAGTTTTGCTGTATGTTGAGTACTACAATACAGTTCATGAAAACTATTGTACACTAGAATTACTGCAACTTTAATTTTAACACTATGTACACACTTAAATTAACACTTATTCTAATTGTTCACTTCACACACGATGTTTTTAGATGTTTGCATCAGCTTTGCTGGTGCTCGCTGCTGCTGTGTTGGCTTCAGCTGCTTTTGTGCTGGTGCTAGGTACGGCTGTGCTGGTGCTGGGTACGGCTGTGCTGGTGCTGGGTACGGCTGTGCTGGTGCTGGGTACGGCTGTGCTGGTGCTGGGTACGGCTGTGCTGGTGCTGGGTACGGCTGTGCTGGTGCTGGGTACGGCTGTGCTGGTGCTGGGTACGGCTGTGCTGGTGCTGGGTCCGGCTGTGCTGGTGCTGGGTACGGCTGTGCTGGTGCTGGGTACGGCTGTGCTGGTGCTGGGTACGGCTGTGCTGGTGCTGGGTACGGCTGTGCTGGTGCTGGGTACGGCTGTGCTGGTGCTGGGTACGGCTGTGCTGTGCTGGTGCTGGGTACGGCTGTGCTGGTGCTGGGTACGGCTGTGCTGGTGCTGGGTACGGCTGTGCTGGTGCTGGGTACGGCTGTGCTGGTGCTGGGTACGGCTGTGCTGGTGCTGGGTACGGCTGTGCTGGTGCTGGGTACGGCTGTGCTGGTGCTGGGTACGGCTGTGCTGGTGCTGGGTACGGCTGTGCTGGTGCTGGGTACGGCTGTGCTGGTGCTGGGTACGGCTGTGCTGGTGCTGGGTACGGCTGTGCTGGTGCTGGGTACGGCTGTGCTGGTGCTGGGTACGGCTGTGCTGGTGCTGGGTACGGCTGTGCTGGTTGATTTTCTGCTAGTTCGTGAAAAATATTGACTCATTTTCGTTTGTTTCCTTCTTTGTGTCATGTCCTTGAGACAAATATCTTTCATCGTCCTTAGGTGTTGATAAAAGCCTGGTAGCTCTGGATTGTCAGTTTGTGAAACAATGTCAAGGAGTTTTTCAACATGGAACAATGCGTCAGCACACATAGCAGATTGTAAACTGCTATCATTCTCATCTTCATCTTCCTCTCCGTCGTCGTCAACAGTGCCAGTAACATTTTGTATAATCTCATCATCTGTTAAATGACCAATGGGTGGATCGACTGCATCAATATCTAACCACTCCTCCACATCGTTCAGCGTCAACTCCACCTCACCAGCAGCACGCAGTTCTTGATAAATATCATTTGAAAATCCTTCAAAATCCATTTCTTCCTCAGTCACTTCATCAGCATGATCAAGCAACAGGAGTTTTTTCCAACAATTTCTTAATGTTGACTCTTTAACTTCATCCCAAACTTGAGCCCAGTTGTAAATGGCTTCCTTAATTGAGTATTTTTTGTAACGTTCCAGTGTTGCTTGACCTCGCGAATCGGTTCCTAGCCTTTTGTCTTCATCTGACTCAAACACCACCATGATTTCTTTATTCATTGCTCGTTTGTAGAGCCTTTTCATTGCATATATAACACCCATATCCATTGGCTGGATCAGAGAGGTGGTATTGGGAGGCAAGGCCATACATTTGATGCGTCCATCATGTGACGTTAATGTGTCGAGCCCTACATGAGCTGGGGCATTGTCAACCAAGAGTAATGCCTTGACATCATTCCGTCTCACTCCACACTTCTTTATCTGAAAATCTCTTACTTCTTTGCAAAAATGATTTTTGAACCAGTCTACAAAAATATCTCCAGTAAACCAAGCTGTTTTAGAGCTGTAGTAGACCACAGGTAGCTTGTTCATTAAATTTTTCAAAGCACGTGGGTTTTTTGACTTCCCCACAATGGCGGACTTTGTTCTGTGACTTCCGTCTGCATTTGCACACAGCATGGCAGAAACTTTTTCTTTGTTTACCTTACGGCCAGGAACACTCATCTAGCCTAGATGCCAAAGTGTTGTTCTGCAAGCATTTCCAATTAAAGCCTGTTTCATCGGCATTGTATACCTGAAAACGCCTTAGATCATTTGTTATTATGTAATCATTTAATTTACGCTTAAATGGCTCGACAGAATCCGTATCTGCACTTAATGATTCTCCACAAACTTTCCTGTTCTTAATATTATGTCTATTCTTAAATCTTTGCAACCATCCTTCACTTGCTCGAAAATCTGGAATGTTCATCTTTTGTGCAAATTTATCGGCTGCTGTCTTAATGGCGTCGCCGCCAAGTGGCATCCCCACAGAGCGCTCCTGGTTAAACCATTTATACACAGCTTCGTCCAAATTCGTATTTGCAGAACCTTTTATTGTTTTCCTTTTATTTAATGCACCACTATCACTCGAAGCAAGGAACTTCCTAATATCATCTTTCTGTCTCTTGATATCACACACCGTACTTTTTCCGACATTAAATTCTGCTGCCAGCCTAGTAACAGAGTAGCCACGTTCATGTTTCTCTATCATGTCTAATTTCTGTTCAGTGGATAAAAAACTTCTCTTCCTCTTTGTAGATACAGCACGATTAGCAAGCCCTTGAGACATCTTGTTGTATATTAATAAAGCTGTAGTAAAAAAATGGTAAATTCCACGATTATTCTTTCACCGGCGGACAAACACGTCACTCGCACGCAGACAAAGCTAACGGCACTGGGTGCCTACTGTATGAACGCAGACTAGGTCTATACACCCTCCAGTAGGCTGGTGTTTAAGCCAGATCCAGTAACATAAATTTATCTCAAATATTGGATTTACATCATATTATATATTTTTAGGTTATATATTTAGATTAGTAACATTATTAGGATAATAAGAGATATAAAAAACTTATTTTAGAACTGATTTATTAATTTTATTATTTCGAAGCCGTAGTCACTGAACTGTGGCGACGAAATGAAACGAAACGCATGGTGCTGTTTGTACAGGGATTAGACCCGTCCACTCGCGCACGCTGGAGTTGTTCCAATAACAAATAATTTCTCAAATAGCAGATGTCTATCATTTTACAGTATATTTTCGGTTTTATTTAGTTTAGTTTAATTAGGATAATAAAAAGCTATTTAAGCATTGGTTTTAGAAATGATTTATTAGTCTGAAACTTTCAAAGTCATGGGTCACTGAACTATAACGACACAGACGAAAGAAAACCAAGTGAGGTTTACAGAACAGTAATATTCCCTTATCTGTCCACCCTCACTCACCTTGTTTTATCACAGAAAATGTCTATAAGGAGATTTTACGACATGTAGCTTGCTAATCACGCTTCAGCCTTTAAATAATTTACAAAGATACGTCTGCCACAAATCAGTGAACGAAAATTATGGAAACTCGGTCGTTCATTTGTGTGGACCACTCTGGCTGGTATCTGGTTCATATGGTTCACTTGTTGTGTGGTCCACTTAATTGTGTGATGCAACTTGTCTTATGAAGGAATTATTAATTGTAAACTGTGATAGAATGAGACAGTTTTCCACAACTCTGTGAACTCTGTCCCAACATCGTAAGTTTGTGGACTCACTTGTGCGGTCCACTTGTGCGGTCCACTTGTGTGATCAAACTTGTCATATGGGGGAACTATTAATTGTAATCTGTGATAGAATGAGAAAGTTTTCCACCACTCTGTGAACTCTGTCCCAACATTGTAAGCTTGTGGACCACTTGTGCAGTCCACTTGTGCGGTCCACATGTGCGGTCCACATGTGCGGTCCACTTGTGCGGTCCACTTGTGTGATCGAACTTGCGTGATCGAACTTGTCATATGAGGGAATTATTAATTGTAATCTGTGATAGAATGGGAAAGTTTTCCACTGTTCTGTGAACTCTGTCCCAAAATCGTAAGCTTGTGGACCACTTGTGTAGTCCACTTGTGTGATCCAACTTGTCATATGAGAGAATTATTAATTGTAATCTGTGATAGAATGGGAAAGTTTTCCACCAGTCTGTGAACTCTGGACATCGTAAGCAAATCCGAACATCCCCCACTTCGGCGAACCATTGTTCGTCGAACCGGGTGAGTAAATCCGGTCTGAAAAGTGTGCGACCTAGCCGGAGATTTGTTGAATCATGGTACGTTGAATCGAGGTTGTACTGTATTTATGGCAAGGGCATTAAAAGGCCGCCTTCCGTCAATTCAAGTGTACAATGACGTCATCTATAATCTATTTTAAATCTCCTATTTACTTCCAATTTATGTTAACCAAAACATCAACTGCCTTTATTATATGAACTGCAATAGGTCTATTCCCTATTAATATCCACTTTCATCTCCATTTATACACTTCAGTAAGTCACTCCATTAATATTCAGGAGGACCTATTTGTCCCCTTACTTATCTGGAAGCTTTATATTTATAGTGTCCAGCCAAAGATTGTTTATTGAGCATAAGAATGAATTAGATCCACTATCGTCCATTCGTATGAAACGAAGGGGAGCAACACAGAGCATGAACTAACATGTATCTACTTGTGTCAGTGTTGAACCCAGTTACCGAATCAGTATTTACCCAGGTCTTTTTCTAAATCTAAACTTATCCAATTTATACCCATAGTTTCATGTTCTGTCTTGTGTTAATACTTTTAATAGCCTATTAATATCTCTTTTGTTATGTATAATCATCCACTTGCACACCACTATCATATCACCCCCTAATTCTTTGCTTTTCTAGAGAATGTAATTTAAGCTTTGTTAATCTTTCTTCAAGGCTCGTTTATTGAGCATGGAAAATGAAATGAAAATCCACCATCTCCCATTCATATGAAACAGACCCAGACATGAGAATACTACTGAACCCCTGTTGAAGTCTCCAAGTATATGCAAATATATGTTATATAATTTTTCAAAACAGGCTACACCTTCACTCAGACATTTTTATTTATAATAAACAAACAAAAAGCAATTATTTCTGTAGTAATAAGGTCCGTTGCTTTAGCGATGCATGACGTCACAAAAGCGTTTCCAATAAGGGATTTATATTGCCTCTCATTAACACATAGTTGTGTGACAGGCTCACAGCCACCTGACTTTTCAACTGTGAGTGACGTCACAAGATGCGCTGTCACGTCACTTAGCATCGTTCTTATTTATGAAGTATAGTATATTAAATGTTGTTATTCAAAAAATGGCTAGATTATCCATCCCCAAACCTAATCTAACCTCATCACCTGTTTAAGAATATACACCTCATCACAGGTTTAAGAATATGCATTTTATATCTTTTTATTATTTTTATTGGCAATAAAAGTTTACATTCTAGTCTCAACAAAAAAACGCAATGGGGACGAGCAATATATTCAGATGTCGGTCATAGCAAACCGAGTACTTAATAATGTGCGAAGGAGACCAACTCCTATACCATATCAAATCAGAGTAATTCCCAGACAGCAACAGCGATTATTCCATGCTGGGGCCGAATACTCCAGGATTGGCCTTACATACGTGGTATAATGGGTTCTGAAGGATTCTTTACACAGGTTTCTTAAGGCAGTTCTGATGTTAGCCAGCCTCGCATACGCCGCCAGTGTTATTCTTTTGATGTGGGTTTCAGGAGACAGGTTTGGTGTGATAACAACTCCTAGATCTTTCTCCTTGTCCGTTTCGTGAAGGACTTCATCCCCCATTCGATATCCAGTGTCTGGCCTCCTATTTCCTCTGCCTAGTTTCATTACCTTACATTTGCTTATCAGGAACAGTATTGGTCCAAGAACTGATCCCTGATGGACTCTACTGGTGATGCCTCGCCACTGAGTTCTCACCCCTCACAGTGACTTGCTGTCTTCTGTTGCTTAGGTAGGGCTAGTGTGTGTGTGGGCAACATTTATTGTCTTGAACTTTATATCAATACCAAAAATTAATTCATGTTTATTTTGAACAGAGTGAATTCAGCCTTAGGCGGCATGCAAGACTTCGTCGAGAATATCTTTACCGCAAGAGTATACAGGATCGTCATGCCGCCATGCAGCAGAGGAAAGAGAAAATCAAAGCATCATTACAAGGTTTAAAAATGTTTTAGAATTTTGTGTTCAGATTATCATAATCTTGTAACTTATATTCACAGTTATTAGTATAATGTATTGTGTTATTGCACGTTTGTAGTTACTGCACGAGAAGAGGAATACCAAGCAAATGGGTAGACTTCAGCTGCTTATAAAGGGAAAAAGATAGGTTGAGGTCAGACTTATCATTGGTTAAACATTTTACAATTTATAAAAATTTTCTTAGGAGTAGTTTGAGTGAAGCAGAATCTTGTACATAGTTTATATTATTAGAGAGAGAACTCTGTTAGACAAAACTAATAATGAGAGACAGTGACACATTCCAAGTCTAAAGCCTTCAGAAAATCAAGATATAAAAGTGACGTCATTCGTATTTACTCTCATCATGGTAATATAATGAAAACAGGCATAGTAATTTAATTCTTCTTCAGACCATTTAAGGTTTGTAGCTAGTAGTTCTTCAATGAATGCCAATGCAGTACATATAAATTCAAATCACTTCCCTAAAATATCATGTGCAATGCATACATGGGGCACTCAGTGGCTTCATGGTCAACAAGCCACAATGTAGGACATAAAAAGGGAGATGCATTTTCACTTATTGGGTTATAAACACATGGAACCATCTACCTGCCAAAGTTTTAAATGCCAGGACATTACTTCTGTCCAAAATCCACTTAGGAAAAATTCTCAGGAACAATGGGTGGAGCTTTGACAAGCTCCTGGCTTTCTGTCCCTGTTGAGACTACAAGAGAGATGGTGGTACATAGGTAAATTCAGGTAAATATATTGTACATAATATACCCATTCTTTCTTAAACGTTAAAATACCCTACGTATCTCATTAATAAATGTGGAGTAAACACTATCATGTGTAATATCAACAAACTGTTCTCTGGCTTGTTCTCTCAGCAGGACTGATGTTGAACATCACTAACTCCTGCAACAAAGTCATTTTAGAAGTAATGTACCTGTAGTGCATAAACCATCCACAACAGTTAGCACCCTCACCAGAAGCAAGGGAGGGGTTTACCAATGTCTCGTACTGATACTGACCAATTATACCTAGAAGAAACCTGAACAATTAGATGTGATGATTTACAAACCTAAGTTTGAGTACATTCTTAATAACAATATTGTAGGCATCACACATTACCAAAATTCATAGATATCAAACTCATCAACAAAGAAGAAAACAGAATTAATAGATAGTATTTCAAATCTGTAGCCATCGAACAGCATACAATACTCAGAGAAATCACATTATCGTGATATATCAATGAGAAAATCTACAGGAGCTGTGATGAGGGTTTGAACCCATGCGCTGGGTGTACCCAGATACACGCCGACTATACCTGGTTGATACCTGCTTGATGGGGTTCTGGGAGTTCTTCTACTCCCCAAGCCCGGCCCGAGGCCAGGCTTGACTTGTGAGAGTTTGGTCCGCTAGGCTGTTGCTTGGAGCGGCTCGCAGGCCCACATACCCACCACAGCCCGGTTGGTCCGGCACTCCTTGGAGGAATAAATCTAGTTTCCTCTCGAAAATGTCCTATGAAAATGTCCTATGAAAAAACTATGTCGACTATGCCACGACATGGTCAAAAGCATTACAGTCTGGGGTACTACTGCACCCTCGAGGATCCCCGAAGCTTCCAGTGAAGCTGAACCAGGGTTTCACACACACAGTGCATAGGTTGGAACCCTCATCACGGCTCCTGTGGATTTGTTCATTGATATATCACGATAATGTGATTTCTCATGTGTATTGAAAGAGGAATGTCAGAGGTAGAATTACTGGACGACAGAGCAAGAGTGCATGGGGGGAATTGTGTGAAATTCTGGTTCGGCTTCAGTGTTCAGTTTCCATTATGCCATTCTGTTTTGTTTTTTGAGGTCTGCGGCTAAATACTGTAGTGAGAAGGCTGGTTGGGTGGATGCATTGCCACCCAGAAATGGGTGTTTCACTACTTTCAGCACTTTAATTTTAATAAACAAATGAGAATAATACTTTTGTTTCTGTAATTTTTCATACTTTCACTTTTTTAGAATATCCTGTCCAGTACTGTATTGTATATTTATTGCAGAGGGCAAAGAGATTCCCACTGCCCTGCAAGTTAAGGCTTTGGGGCTGATGGCAAGTGGTGACTGGGATGACCCCGGACCTCAGTTAGCAGTGGAACTGGGTGGAGAGGCTGCTGGTGGATCCACCAATGTTGATGACGAGTATAGATGGGCTGGTGTGGAGGACCCCAAGATTGTCATCACAACATCCAGAGATCCATCATCTAAGCTTAAACAGTTTGCAAAGGTCTGACTAATTGAAATACAGACATTGTATTTATATTAGATTAAAAGCCTAATGAGGAATGAGTTAACTAACTTGATGAGTTTGAAATAGGAATTGTCATGCTTATTTAAACAATACACTAGTATTCTACAGAAATTAAGTTAACAAATTGTTATATAGATGATTGAATTGTGGAAAAACTTATTTAAAAGTATTCTATGATAATTAGTAAATAGGGTTGTGAGTATGGACTTGATGTGTGAATCAAGCAGGAAATGTAAAGATTCAGGGAATGGGAAATTACTGGCAGTGCAGTACATGGAAGCTTAGTTTCTTATCACTGATACATTATTGTAATGGTAAATGTTGAAGATCATTTGAAATTTGGTGTTCAAAATTAGTATGAATGGGGGTCTAGTTAATGTTTTTATGATTAAAGTTGATGTTAGACAAGGGTTGATGGGTAATTTGAGTTAATTGAGACATGTATTAATAGTTTAGTAAGAGGATGTGGCTGGGAATGAAAATGTTGAATTAGTGTTGGATGCACTTGTAAAAGTTGAGAGTGCTACCGTCTCTTAATATTAGTGACAATACAGTGGGGGGAAAAAAGACAAAAAAACTTTCATTAGAAATAGAGTAAAAATGCCAGGTTTGTAAGTGATAGTGACACCTTGGCTTACGAATGCCCCTATTTATTAATTTTTCGAGTTACGAGCCCAATTTCTTCGGAAAATTTGAATCGGGTTACGAACTTTACCTCGAGAAACGAGTTTGTTGATACACGTATCGGCCGACCTAGCGCGTGGTGGCACGGCGATCGCGCCTCAGTTTACCACTGCCTCCCGCTTAGTGACAATTGCGCCCGAATTCTTTGTAAAGAATTTCAGTGTTTTTTAGATTTTTGGGTATTTGAACATAAAAGTAATTATTATATATCGTGCCATGAGTCCCAAGAAAGTCAGTGGTAAGGTTCAACCTAAGAAAATAGTTGTGGGTAAAGGCAGTAGAGGATGTCCCATCCTCATTAAGAAAATGTGTGAAGAAAATGTGTGAACTATGGGAAGAACTGCAAAGTTCTGTTGAAAAAACTCGCCCGGATAAAGCTGTAGCAGTCCATTACATTGACCTTTTAAATGACAATGTGATATCTTGCTACAGACAAGTGTTAAAATGTAGGGAAAAACAAAGTGTCTTTAGACAGATTCTTAGTAAGACAAATAAGCAGTGAGCCACAAGCAGGTCCTAGTGGTATGCAGGCAAAACGTGCCGGAGAGTGTACCCCCAGAGAAGTCCTCACTGCCTGATGTTATAATGGAAGAGCACTCCCCTTCCAAACACTAACACCTCTCCTTCTTCCTCCTCCAACCCGTCTTCCATACGATAATAAGAGTCATCAGTAAAGGTAAGTAATAACTTGTACATACTTTAGTACTTTAGATTTGGATGAATGAGGTATGAAATTTACTTTAAAGTTAATTTTTGGGGGAGTTTGAAATGGATTAATTCAATATCCATTATTTCTTATGGGGAAATTCGCTTCAGTTTCGCTTCAGTTTACGATTTTTCGGCTTACGTACCATCTTTGGGAACGGATTAAATTCATAAGCTGAGGTACCACTGTATAACAGTACTAATGTTGATTTATTATTTTTGTATTAATGAATGATAGACTTGTTAGGCTCCAAAGTTTGACTACTGTACAGTACTTGGTTTAATGTCTATACTGACAAAATATTTTAGGTGAAATGAAGATAGTTTTTGGAGGCAGATGTTTAGTAGTGCTCTTAACAGGTGTGAGCTTCCTAGTGTGGTGCAGGCTGGAAGTAATGTGTATGTCATCAGTGAATACTTGTAAAGTGTGAGTGTAAGAGTATAGGATCGTGCCAAGGTTCAAGACCAGTGTAAAAGGTGACTACACCTACAAATTATATAATTAATTACACTGCAATTTAGAGTTGAAAATTAGTAAAGGATAAAGTATAGTGTGAACTTTAGAGACTGGACCTAGAGAACAGAATTTGGTTGGAACTCATACCCATCAGGAAAGTGTCATTGCAGTAAGAGAAGAGTTACCCATTTTGAAAGAACTGGTCAAAATCTTTTCTTAAAAGGGATTCACTGGAAAAATCTGCAGATACACTGAGATTAGAATGCATAGAGAATGTTTGGATAGCAGAAGGCATGTAGAATGTAAATTTAGAGGTTTGAATCGATTTTCCTTCACTAAAGTATATTTTCTTAATGTTTATTAAATACAGTGTCTTAAATTTGTAGATTCATAGATTTTTATTACACTTATTGCATAAAATATTAAAATTGCATCCCATGAAGTGCCAACAGATAAATTTTGGCACACAATGCCTTCTAAATTAGTACCCATGTGGCTTAGAATAGTAGTTTATAACTCAGGATTACATGATGCTGACAAGTTCAAGGACAACATTGTGAATGTGTCACATCATTACAGAGGTACTGTACTCAGTAATATTCACTAACAACCCAGAATTTATTTATGCATCTTGTTTACTGTATTGAATTTGTATATATAATGAAGTCTATTTATGAGTGTAGATTTGGTGTGAAACACAACTGTCATCAAGTTCAGCAATACTGCATATACTAGTATTAATTTCAATTAAAGGCTTGTTATCCAAAAGTTTAATCAATTTTGGTATACGGTAGTAAATTTGTTATTCATATTTCTTATTGCCTATACATACTGGCAATTCTTTTAACAGGAAGCGAAACTTCTGTTTCCCAACTCTCAGCGTATAAACCGAGGTAACTATGAGAATAAACAGCTGATAGAGGCGTGTCGAGCAAATGAAGTGACAGATTTTATTATTCTGCATGAAACAAGGTTAGTTTATTAGCATTGTTGTAAGTTTTCATACAACTTAGATGTATTGTCAGTGATATTGATTATGTATTGGCATTAATTTTCAATGCACTTAACACTTTCGCTCACGGGTGTGGGACCTCCCCATTACCCCAGGTGGGCTTGGGCGTTCTGCGGGAGAGCGTGGTAAATTCTGAAAAGTGTATAATCTTTTCAACTTTGTCAGCTCAATTCTCGTCCTAAGATATTCAATTTGGTATCAATGTGTTCGCAATAGAATTCTCTACAGGACTAAATGCATATAAACTCCAAAAGCCCGGCTTACCATCCGCAACTAACAGAGAAAGTGAGAGAAAGTTACTCGGGAGCACACAAGAGTGTTAAAATTTTACTCTCTTTTCAGTTTTGTCAACTCAATTCTCGTCCTAGGTCTTTCATTTTGGTATCAATGTGTTCGCAATAGAATTCCCAACAGGCCTATATGCATATAATATAAAAAACAGCAGCGATCTCCACCCGCCGACATGATGAAAACAGGCCGCGGTTACAAGAAAGAGAGCGCTGCGCCACCCTAAGGTGCTTCTCACTATGAAAAGTGTATATTCTTTTCAACTTTGTCATCTCAATTCTCGTCCTAAGTTTTTCAATTTGGTATCAATGTGTTCGCAGTAGAATTCTCTACAGGACTAAATGCATATAAAGCCCAAAAGCCCGGCGAGAAAGTGAGAAAGTGAGAGCGTGTTACCCGGGAGCGAGCCAGAGCAATAAAATGTGTACACTCTTCACTTTGGACATCTCAGTTCTCATCTTAAGTCTTTCATTTTGGTATCATTGTGTTCGCAATAGAATTCCCTACAGGAGTATGCAAATATAAAGTCCACAAGCCCGGCGTACCATCCACAACAAGCAGGGAAAGTGACAGAGCGTTACCCCCGTGAGCGCTAATAAAGAGCAATAAAATGGGTATTCTGTTTTCAACTTTGTTACCTCAATTCTGGTCCTAGGACTTTCATTTTGGTATCAATGTATTTGCAATGAAATTCACTACAAGAGTATATGCATATAATGTCCAAAACCGCAGCAAGAAATTCCCGAAAACGCCACTACTGTTGCCGCACGGAGGACTCAATGCCGAGTCGTCGCCGGGCGAAAGTGTTAATTAATATATTGCAGGTGTTTTATCCATGAGATATTGCAACCACCAGTTACACCTCATAAAAGTATGTTCAGAAAGTAGTTTTGTGCTTGTTGTTTGCAAGTGTAGAGAAGGAAAAATAATAAATAAAATTCCTCCATGCACTGCATTGATTTAATCATTTGATTTAAACTTGATAAAATAAAAATTCGGCATTGAATGTATTGAAATGCTTTTTTCTGGGGGACACTCAATACCTACCTGATGCTACTGCCTAGAAGTAACCAATTCTTGGTGAACACTTCACGACTGGATGACCTGCGAGCATATACCAGGGATGCGCGGGGATTATCACAAAACTGGGCAAAATGACCAGATAAACATGACCCAGCATAAACTGGACAAACCAAATGGGGGATCTACCACTTGGCTCCAAAAAGGGGCTGCTAAACGTGAAATGGAAAAACCTGATTATGTAGTGCAGTCACAGGCTGGTACACCACTGGCTGGGAAGGTGGCTTGGCTAAACACAAGTCTAGTGGGGACAAAAGTTTGATACCTTAGAGTGAAATGACTCCCATGCCCAACAGGTGGAGTGATGGGAACAGGAAGTGTGACTGTCAGAGATCAAGAGCACCAAATTGCACCCTAGAAAACCCCACACACAGCAATTTCAGGCCTTGAGGCAGGCGAAACCATGCCTGCCCACCAAGAACAGGATCTGAGGAGAAAACTGGCTGCCTAACTGTCTATAGACCAGCAGATAGGCCGGGCACATAGTGTTTTGGTGATGCAGACACCAGACACCGATCTTATTCATTTGGAAAAAGGAGCCATAAGTCACCTAGAACAAAGTTATTAAATCCTGTTACTCTTGTATACCCACTGCTAAAGTGTCTGTATAGAGATAGCTTCAAGAGCGAGGGAGATGCATAAGGCATTCTAGCAAACTGCAAGAATGTAATAGTCATCAACCTGCACTATCAGCAAGTAAGATACCTCGAGAAGAGGCAACCCAAACCCTGCAGGGAAGATACCCCTGGAGGAGCAGGGGCAGTGTAAGCCAGCCACCTGGGAAGATAACCCTGGCTATAACAGCTGGAGACAATTGTCAGCATAGGGAACACTCAAGGTTAATTGCACAGAACACACATGTAAAGCAAATACTTTATGGAACAGAATAAAACTGGCGCTGCACAGAAATATAGATCCAGGGCTAACCAATGCAACTAAAAGTTGGAAGGTAACAAAGGTCCCAGGAGAGTTAAATATCTCCAGTCGCATAATAAGTTTGAGAATGGCTTGACTTGTTGGCCAAAACCCTGGATCACCCAAGTTGCTATCTGGTGTCAGGTTAGTCTATCTAGGTGGTGATTTCACCCCCAGTAATGATTGTTTGCATTGTTTTCATCAGGATTACAAATATCTCCAAGCCGTTGCTTGTTTCGGGGTATTTTAGCTTTCTGGTGGTTTTTTGGAGGGGGTTTGATCTTTTGATTTAATTTAAATCTTTGCCCCAGGTGAGTCGCATTTTAGCTTTTGCTGTAGTTAGCAACAGAGAGCCACCATTTGCCCCGTCAGAAAACAAGCATTGAATGTAATAAAGCACTTCTTTCTGGACTAGACGGGAGGGCTCAGTGGGTCCCTGGGCTTTCCCTCCTGGTCAAGTGCATAGATGGGCTCATGACTGAGAGTTTGTTAACATCGGAGCCAGCAGATCCAATAGTGTTACCACTTGGTGGTTGGCAGATGTAACTAAGAGTGGGGGAGACCTAACTGCTGGGGGAATTGTTTGCTGTGTTTTGTTTTGTTTACTCTTCTTTTAACCTTGCTTTGTCTGTTGTGCTCCGTTTCCTTCTGGAGGCTTGATTTCTCTGTGATGATCACGTATTCCCTACTTCCTTAGCCTCTTTGAGGGGGGCCTCTTGTCTCGTAAACTTTTAATAACTAGCAAGGGCTGATGTGACTTGATAGTGTGGAGTCATCTTAGTGCAGCTAGCAACAGGGAGCGACTTGTCTCCTTCAGAAAAAGGCAATTCATTACATTCAACATTGATTTTCTGTGGAGAGTGCCTGCGACTCCCTGGAGTTATACCTGGCTGATATGTATATATATATTAGACTGTAGCAACAATCAATCGAAGGAGTTCTAGGCCTACCAGGGACCAGCACCGGAACCTCGTGCCTCTCTGAAGGGATCAGGTTCCGGTGCTGGTCCCTGGTGGGTCTAGAACTCCTTTGACTTGGCCTATAGGCACCTCCGTGTAATTAGAAGCAGTCTATGTCTGCTGTCTACCAGGTAGGAAGGTAGGTATTCCAAAACAAACTACAGCTGGTTAAAAATTGCAAACTGAAAGCTGAACTAGCAAGCATAACTCCCCAATCAAAAACAAGCAAACAAGCATGAGGTCACCACAGCTGCCGCGCCGCTGTCTGTGCAACTTCACCCCTCCCCAGAAGGGGGGAGCCTCAGACCTCTGTCACACCGGCTACCCAACCTAGGTTCAGAGGCTGCTGTGTTTGGTGGCAGTCGATCGACTCTGGCTCCATCCTTTTGAGCAGTGCTGTCCATAGCAGTGTTGTTCTGCTGTATTCACCTAGTTGTGCTTGCGGGGGTTGAGCTCTGCTCTTTTGGCCTGCCGCTTAACTGTCAATTAATCAACTGGTAACTAATTTATTTATTTTTCATCTCCACACACACACACACAACACTTCCAGGCCTTGGAAGAGTTCGAAATTATGAGAGAGGAGGTCAACAGACACCTGCTGGATCTGGATGTTAGAAAGGCTTCTGATCCAGACAGGATCTCGCCATGGGTACTGAAAGAGTGTGCAGAGGCACTTTGCTTGCCACTCTCCATAGTGTATAGTAGGTCACTGGAGACAGGAGACCTACCAGAAATATGGAAGACGGCGAATGTGGTTCCAATATACAAAAAGGGCGACAGGCAAGAGGCACTGAACTACAGACCAGTGTCCTTGACTTGTATACCATGCAAGGTGATGGAGAAGATCGTGAGAAAAAACCTGGTAGCACATCTGGAGAAAAGGGACTTCGTGACAAATCGCCAACATGGGTTCAGGGAGGGTAAATCTTGCCTGACTGGCTTAATAGAATTCTACGACCAGGTGACAAAGATTAAGCAAGAAAGAGAGGGCTGGGCGGACTGCATTTTCTTGGATTGTCGGAAAGCCTTTGACACAGTACTGCATAAGAGGCTGGTACATAAGCTGGAGAGACAGGCAGGTGTAGCAGTGGATAAGGGAGTACCTAAACAATAGGAAGCAGAGAGTTACGGTGAGGGGTGAGACCTCCGATTGGTGTGAAGTCACCGGTGGAGTCCCATAGGGCTCTGTACTCGGTCCTATCTTGTTTCTGATATATGTAAATAATCTGGAGGGTATAGATTCATTTCTCATAATGTTTGCGGACGATGCCAAAATTATGAGAAGGATTAAGACAGAAGAGGACTGTTTGAGGCTTCAAGAAGACCTAGACAAACTGAAGGAATGGTCGAACAAATGGTTGTTAGAGTTTAACCCAACCAAATGTAATATAATGAAGATAGGTGTAGGGAGCAGGAGGGCAGATACAAGGTATTATCTGGGAGAGGAAATTCTTCAGGAGTCAGAGAAAGAAAAAGACTTGGGAGTTGATATCATGCCAGACCTGTCTCCTGCAGCCCATATCAAGAGGATAACATCAGCGGCATATGTCAGGCTGGCCAACATACGAACGGCGTTCAGAAACTTGTGTAAAGAATCATTTAGAACTTTGTATACCACATATGTCAGGCCAATCCTGGAGTATGCAGCCCCAGCATGGAGTCCTTATCTACTCAAGGATAAGACTAAACTGGAAAAGGTTCTAAGGTCTGCCACCAGACTAGTACCCGAGCTGAGAGCTATGAGCTACGAGGAGAGACTACGGGAATTAAACCTCACTTCACTGGAAGACAGAAGAGTTAGGGGGGACATGATCACCACAGTCAAGATTCTGAAGGGAATTGATAGGGTAGATAAAGACAGGCTATTTAGCACAAGGGGCACACGCACAAGGGGACACAGGTGGAAACTGAGCGCCCAAATTAGCCACAGAGATATTAGAAAGAACTTTTCTGGGGGGAGCCCCGTCGGTTCCCCGGAGCTATCCCAGGCTGATATGCTAATGTCAGACTTTGGCATCAGTCATGTGTATGGAGTTCTTAGGCCTACCGGAAACCACGGCCAGAACCGGGCCCCCTCAGAGAGGCAAGGGGAGCAATGGCCTATAGAAAACCCCCATGTGGGTGGAAGCATTCTATGTCTGCCATCGACCGGGACAGGCACCCAGAAAGGTAAGCGCCCCAAAACAAACCCCTATTCTGGTTAACATTGCTACCAAAAGCCGAACTAGTGGATAGAACTCCCCAACAGAAAAACAAGCAAACTAGTGTGACGTCACACGCTGCCGCGCCGCTGTCTGCGCAGCTCCCCCCTCCCCGGGAGGGGGAAGGGGGAGCCCAGACCCTCCGCACCGGCTACCCACACCTCAGTTCTTGAGGCTGATGCTATAGGCGATGGTCGTGTGCTCTGGCTCCGGTGTCGCTACAACACTGTGCTTGCGTGTGGTGTTTGTTTTGTGGGTGCGAGAGCCAGGAGTAATTTTCGGTACTCGGGCTGCATGCGCCTAGGGTTTCCTTCCCTAGGTGCCCTGTAAGTACTACCCTTGGTGCTTGGGGCCACCTTCCACAGGCTCCTCGGGATCTGCCTCTGCTGGTTCGTTTTACCCTTTTCGGTTTTTCGGCCGCCTGTTGGGCTCTTGGGTGTTCTGTTCTCCCTTGTTACTGGCAGGTGTGAGGCAGTTTGCACTGGTAGGGGCGCAGGGTGCTGCAAAGCCAGTATCCAGTCAATTTAACGGCCTATATGGGGCTGTACCCTAGTCGTTATTTCCGGAGCTCCGTTATTTCCGAAGTTAGGTCGGGTCGGGTAATTTTTCAAGTAACATTCAGGTAAGATATATTTTATACTGTATAACTAAAATTAAATAAAGTTCATTGTGTAATTGCATTCCAGTTTAGTGCCACGCCGACGATTAAACCAGCTGTTGGCTGCTGCATGGATGATATGTGAACACGGTCTGATCAAGTCCAGATGGGTGGAAAAAAATTAATTCATTCCTTTGTATTGCAAAATATTTCATGTATCAATCAGTGATTGTTAATATTTTCTCAATAAAATTTTAGAGATGTGTTTTGATTTACCCTGAACAGTGCAGGTAATGTATTTTTAATGTTATGACACAGGGCGTGGCGGCCAAGCCATAACAATGGCGATCGAGACTTGTCACTGAGAGCTAGCCAAGACGAAATATTTTGAGCTCACCTTTTCTCTGCTAATGATAGAATATACATTTGCAGAGACTAATATGTAGCTTTTGTTGAAAAAAAAATAATATCTTGTAATACTATAATAAAATTGGTAAATTGACTTACTTTTATTGAAGCTGAAGATTACGAAGCTTTGAAGATTACGTCATCCTCTGCAGCGCTTGTTTTATATTGTTTATATTGCATACAGGGTACATACAGTATGCACACTTATTTTCAGGCATTCACTTCACACAACAGCTAGCCTTACTACTAATTCACACGAGTTCTAATTCTAATTCACAATTGAAAATTATTTCTACTGTATATTTACACTGTACAGTATCTTTTTGTCAAGGCTTAAATAATCATTAACACTTACAATAATGTACTCTATCAACACTTTTTACACTAATTTATATGTCTTTCAATCATATTTTATATAGTTAGTGGAGGCTACACGACTTTTGATGGGAATTCAGCATCAGCGGGTGCAACATGGCTTGCAGAGCATTCGTTGCTGGCGGATGCTCCAGGACTTGTCGATGGGAATTCAGCATCGGTGGGTGCAGCATATCTTGCAGAGCATTCGTTGCCGGCGGAGGCTGCACGACATGTTGATGGGAATTCAGGATCGGTGGGTGCAGCATAGCTTGCAGAGCATTCGTTGCCGGCGGAGGCTGCACGACATGTTGATGGGAATTCAGGATCGGTGGGTGCAGCATAGCTTGCAGAGCATTCGTTGCCGGCGGAGGCTGCACGACATGTTGATGGGAATTCAGGATCGGTGGGTGCAGCATAGCTTGCAGAGCATTCGTTGCTGGTGGAGGCTGCACGACATGTTGATGGGAATTCAGGATCGGTGGGTGCAGCATAGCTTGCAGAGCATTCGTTGCTGGTGGAGGCTGCACGTCATGTTGATGGGAATTCAGCATCGGTGGGTGCAGCATAGCTTGCAGAGCATTCGTTGCTGGTGGAGGCTGCACGTCATGTTGATGGGAATTCAGCATCGGTGGGTGCAGCATAGCTTGCAGAGCATTCGTTGCTGGTGGAGGCTGCACGTCATGTTGATGGGAATTCAGCATAGCTTGCAGAGCATTCGTTGCCGGCGGAGGCTGCACAACTTGTTGATGGGAATTCAGCATCGGCGGGTGCAGCATGGCTTGTAGGGCACTCGTTGCCAGCAGATGCTGCATGACTTGTTGAATTTCCAGTGGGTACTTTCATGAACTGTTGAAATCATGAATTTATCTATTTTTGTCTGAATCTGATTTTCTCTGGCTAATATTCTGAGACACTGCTCTCAGCCGCGTGAGTTAACAGTAAACAAAGCGGTCCCATGGCCAGGCACAGTACGTTCTAGGTCCGTGGGAAAAAAAATACCTATTGCGTATACTATAAAAGGTATTTAATAAGAAAACAAAGAATTTTGTTTAATAACAATTGTTTTAAAATATTTTATTAATAATAATTTAGAATTTTCTTCATGAAACTGAATCATTTTGAAAGAAAGTTAAGATTTAATATACCACTCTGGATGATCGCCTGGTCGCCATGTGAGGAGCTGCCGATGCCAAAACAAACCCAATACCGACCGTCGGTAATATCGACCACCAGACCGGTATACAAGGCTCCAGATACCGATCCCTCAAACCGGTCGTTAATACCGGCAGATCGGTATAAAAGAGGCCGTTAAATTGAGTGGATACTGTATGCCCGACATAGCGGCCGGCTCTGTTCCTTGGGGTTCGCTGTCCTCTTGCGGGGTTTTGTTTTTCTTTTTGTTTTTTGCCTGGTGGGGGGTTCTGTCCTAATCATTCCTTAGTTCTTGCCCCTCCACGGTTATACTCGGTGGCGCCCCCTGCTAGGTCCCCGTGAATGTACACGTCCCTGGGGTACAGCTATAGAAGTTCGCTTGGTAGTTTTGGGCGCCGGTTAGCAGCGCCCTGCCTGGGATTACCTGAGCGCGAGTCCTCTTACAGTAAACGCTCAGGACCCTGGGAATCCCCTAGGGGGCGCGTGGGTCCGATGGATGTGACCCCAGAGTCCCCACTCGCTGTGTGCGAGTTTGAGGGTTGCTCGGTCCCCTTGTCTCAGGGTGACCCTCATTGTTTTTGCCTCTGGTTGATTACCTGGTTGATACCTGGTTGATGGGGTTCTGGGAGTTCTTCTACTCCCCAAGCCCGGCCCGAGGCCAGGCTTGACTTGTGAGAGTTTGGTCCACTAGGCTGTTGCTTGGAGCGGCCCGCAGGCCCACATACCCACCACAGCCCGGCTGGTCCGGAACTCCTTGGAGGAATAAATCTAGTTTCCTCTTGAAGATGTCCACGGTTGTTCCGGCAATATTTCTTATGCTTGCTGGGAGGACGTTGAACAACCGCGGACCTCTGATGTTTATACAGTGTTCTCTGATTGTGCCTATGGCACCACTGCTCTTCACTGGTTCTATTCTGCATTTTCTTCCATATCGTTCACTCCAGTACGTTGTTATTTTACTGTGTAGATTTGGGACCTGGCCCTCCAGTATCTTCCAGGTGTATATTATTTGATATCTCTCGTCTTCTTTCTAGTGAGTACATTTGAAGAGCTTTGAGACGATCCCAATAATTTAGGTGCTTTATCGCGTCTATGCGTGCCGTATATGTTCTCTGTATTCCCTCTATTTCAGCAATCTCTCCTGCTCTGAAGGGGGAAGTGAGTACTGAACAGTACTCAAGATGGGACAGCACAAGTGACTTGAAGAGTACAAGCATTGTGATGGGATCCCTGGATTTGAAAGTTCTCGTAATCCATCCTATCATTTTCCTGGCTGTCGCAATATTTGCTTGGTTATGCTCCCTAAATGTTAGGTCGTCAGACATCATTATTCCCAAATCCTTTACATGTTGTTTTCCTACTATGGGCACATTTGATTGTGTTTTGTACCCTGTATTATGTTTAAGGTCCTCATTTTTACCATACCCGAGTACCTGGAATTTGTCACTGTTAAACATCATATTATTTTCTGATGCCCAGTCGAAAACTTTATTAATATCAGCTTGAAGTTTTTCAATGTCTTCAGCCGAGGTAATTTTCATACTGATTTTTGTGTCGTCTGCAAAGGATGATACGAAGCTGTGACTTGTATTTTTGTCTATATCTGATATGAGAATAAGGAAAAGCAGCGGTGCAAGGACTGTACCCTGAGGTACAGAGCTTTTAACTGCACTTGGACTAGATTTTATATGGTTGACCGTTACTCGCTGAGTCCTGTTTGACAGAAAACTGAGTATCCAGCGTCCTACTTTACCGGTTATTCCCATTGACTTCATTTTGTGTGCTGTCACGCCATGGTCACATTTATCGAAAGCCTTTGCGAAGTCCGTGTATATCACATCAGCATTCTGTTTTTCTTCCAATGCCTCAGTGACTTTATCGTAGTGCTCAAGTAGCTGTGAGAGGCACGATCTTCCCGCTCGAAATCCATGTTAGCCTGGGTTGTGAAGGTCATTGGTCTCCATGAAATTGGTGACCTGACTCCTAATCACTCTCTCAAATACTTTTATTATGTGCGATGTTAGTGCAACTGGTCTATAATTCTTTGCCAATGCTTTGCTCCCTCCCTTGTGTAGAGGGGTTATGTCTGCTACTTTAAGTGCATCTGGTATCTCCCCCGTGTCCAAGCTCTTCCTCCACACTATACTGAGTGCCTGTGCTACCGGCACTTTGCATTTCTTTATAAATATTGAATTCCATGAGTCTGGACCCGGGGCCGAGTGCATGGGCATGTTTTCAATTTGTCTTTCAAAATTTAGTGCGCTCGTGTTGATATCAGTTATATTTACAGGGGTTTGGATATCCCGCATAAAGAAATTGTCTGGATCTTCTACTTTCATGTTGTTTATTGGAGTGCTAAACATGTCCTCATACTGCTTTTTTAGGATTTCACTAATTTCTTTGTCATCCTCCGTGTATGAACCTTCACTTGTACGAATAGGTCCAATACTGGCAGTAGTTTTTGCTTTTGATTTCGCATATGTGAAGAAGTATTTTGGATTTTTCTTTATTTCCTGAATTGCTTTCTGTTCTAACTGCCTTTCTTCAGTTTCATATGAGTGTTTCAATTTCCGCTCGATTTCTTCAATCTCCCTATTTAAATTATTCCTTCTTTGACGGGAAATTCGTGTCTGCATAAGCAGTTCCGTTATTCTTTTCCTGCGTTTATAGTGTCTTCTGCGTTCTCTTTCTACGTTGGATCTCTTTCTGGCTTTCCTCAAAGGAACATGTTTCAGACAGACTTGATACGCTTCCGAAGTCAGTTTTTCTATTCCTTCTGTAGGACTTTTATTACTTAAAACAGTTTCCCATGGAATGTTTTTAAGTTCCCTGTTTATTATCTCCCAGTCTATCCTTTTATTATTAAAATTGAATTTACTGAATAGCCCCTCTCGCTTTATCAACGTTTTAGGTCTATTCTGAGTATTGATGGTAGTTTGCACTTCAATGAGCTTGTGATCTGAATATGTGGTATCTGATATCGTAATGTCTCTGATAATGTCTTCATTGTTCGTAAAGACCAGATCTAGAATATTTTCATTTCTCGTTGGCTCCGATATCTGCTGAGTGAGTGAAAATTTGTCACAGAATCTAAGTAGTTCTCTAATCTGTGGTTGGTTAGGTCCTGATAGATTCCCTGGTATAATATTATTGTTTGCTATTCTCCACCTGAGACTAGGCAAGTTGAAGTCACCTAAGAAGATAATATCAGGTATTGGGTTCTCCAAATTATCAAGGCTATTCTCTATTTTGTTTATCTGTTCTGTGAATTCCTCAGCCGTTGCATCTGGCGGTTTGTATATTAGAATAATCACTAAATTTATTTTCTCTATTTTTAATCCCAGTACCTCTACCACCTCATTTGTAACGTTTAGGAGCTCCGAGCACACAAGGTCTTCCCTAATATACAGACCCACTCCTCCATGTGACCTAATTTTCCTATCACACCTGTATAGGTTATATCCTGGAATCCAGATCTCACTGTCCAAGAATTCCCCTGCATGGGTTTCTGTGAAAGCTCCAAATACTGCATTTGACTCCGTGAGGAGGCCATTTATGAACTGTACTTTATTGTTGTTCTTGTTTTCAGTCCTTGTATGTTGGCAAAGATGAATGAGGTTACTCTATTAGTGATAGTTTGACTGGGAGACTTTTTCGGCAAGCCCATTATGCGTGGACATATTGAGTTTGTTCTGACCAGTGCTGATTGTTGTAGGGCAGTTGCCTGTTGTAGTTGTGGTTCCCTTTCGGTGTGTAGTTGTATCTGTAATTCTGGTATGCAAGTGGGTCTGGCATCCAGTTCCATACATTCTCCATGCTCCTCCTTTTGAATTCTCTTTCGGTCTGGTATAAAAAATTTATCGAATTTCCTCCAAATTCATTATCCTGCTTGCCACTCTTTATGTAGCGTTCCGTGCCTTTCACGTGAAAGTATGGGCAGCTGAGGTCATAGCATTTTCTGTCCTCCAGTGAGGTTTGGCACATCTCAGGATGGAAAAACCTACATATTGATCCAAATCGACACTCACCTTTCCTAAGCATATTTAAACATTTTTTGGGATGTTGATAACTGCATTCTAATCCTTTCTTATTACCAGCATATCTATGTCTGCATATGCCCTTTGCATAAAATTTGCATAAGTCTGTCCTTCTGTTCTGACTCTCTCTATCGGGAACCGTTGTAGTGTCTGTACCTACCGAGCTGTCAGTGCTGTCTGTTACACTTTCTAGTTTACTGTCATCCACATCCGGGCCTACTGAGTCAGAGTTTACAACTTCCTGAGTTTCAGCCTCAGTTTCATCCCTGACTATAGCCTCCGCCCCTGGTATATTACAATTGTTGTTCCTTTCCCACTCCTTCTGGATGGCTGGTAGGCTTCCAATGAACGATGTTTTCCGTTCATGCGTCATGTTATCTAGAAGGTTTTTTAGGATATTCCAAGCTGGCTGGTCATGTTTACACACCCAGAGCAAGTGGCCAGCTCTCAGTGCCGCAGTGTTACTCCTTATGCAGCAGTGTTACTCTGCCATGCTGCCGTTGGGTCGGTGATACTTTCGACCCTGAGTCCTTGAGTGTTGCTGCTTGCTTGTGACTCAATTTACCCAATCCTCTGATGATTCTCTTCGGTACAGGCGGCGCGTGCGTTGCAGTCTAGGTTTCGTCTGTTGCAACGCGCTAGGTTGGTTGCTCACCCGGATGCCCCGGGCTGCCCCGCTTTGCTTTCGAGACCCGGACTGTGGGTGGGGTCGCTTCGATCCTGGTTCTGTCCGCGCCTCCTCGTCCTTCACCTCCTGCTCGTTCTGGTCCCCCCCCCCCCCTTGCTTCCAGCCCCGAAGCGTCTGAGGGTTTCGGGTCGGAGCAGGGGTTACTTGATCTTGAGACTCGGGCAGCTTCGGGGGTGCCCCTTCCGGGGAGCGGCAGAGGCATTCGAGTCTTGTCTCCCGGCCGAAGCTTCGGGTCTGACCAGTGGGCCCCCCTTCCTTCAGCTGTTCCGGCTGCTCCGTCCTTGTCTTGGGGGTCGGGGCGTTGGGAGAGGACTCGGCCTCGGGTCCTGTGGTGTTGGACCTCGAGGCTGGGGAGGGGCTGACTTGGGGCCTTGGGCTCTGCTGGACCCCGCCTGGGTTTTCTTCCCTCTGAGCGGGGCTTATTGTTACAAGGAGTGGGGTTTTCTTTCCCCCCTCTGCGTACGAGTTGGATTTGGGATCGCCCCCCCCCCCCGGGTTTGGTTCCGTGTTCCCCCGGGTTCGTCTGTTCCGTCTTTCCGGAGGTTTTCGGCTTATCGCATCCAACCTGGTGTGGTGCGAGCGGCCTTTGCAGCTTACTTCCTGCGGGACCCGGATTATGCCTCGGAACTGGATCCGTCTGAGTTCAGGTTTGGGACTTCGTTCCCTTTCTGGCTCCGTTACGAGGTTCCGGAGTCTTCCTGGCTAGCAGACTGCCCCTTGTTTGTTTTGGATTCCTGGCATTCCTTCTGTCGTTCCCGCACGTTGGAGTGGCGGAAGCTTCCACGGTGCTTCAGGTTTTCCTGGGGGCGAGCTTGAGTACCTGAATGAGTGCTTGTTTGCCCCTGCCTTCCCCCGCGATGTGGGCGTTATTCAGCTCCATGTGCAGGTTCCCGTCCTTTCGGCGGCGCTTGTTGCGGAGGACTTGCGCGCCCGGGCCTTTTGGCTTCGGCCTTGCGGTTCTTTTCCATCCTGGAGCTGTCCTCGGATTGGCTCGTGGAGGATGTGAGGACGCTTGGGTCCGTCCCGGGTCCGGCACCTTGTCCTCGGCTGCGTGCTCGTTCGCTGCCTTGTTGAAGCTGTTCACGCCGATTTTGCGGGATGCGGTTTCCCTGTTTTATGCTTCCCGTCTCGCGTGTCGGCAGGCGGTGCTGGGTTCCTCCGTGGAATCTGCTTGGGCTCTGGCTCTTAGGCGTTCTTCCCTTTTGTCCTCTTCTTTTTGAGGAGTCGGCCGTGGCGCAGTTTATTCAGCTGCGTCGGCGGCTTGTCGTCCGATGTCGGACTTGTTGACTTGTGGTTTTCCGGGGGTGTCCCGGGGTGGTCTTCCCGGAAGGGTCGTGCCAGGCTCGGGGTTCCTCTCGTCGTGGTAGGCCTCTGGTGTCAGGTTCGGTTCGGCTCCTGCTGCGGACCCTCCCTCGTCTGGTCGGCGCGTGTTCGCTCTGTGCGGTTGTTCTGGGTCTCGTAAGGGTCGCCGGCCCTTTCGCGGTTTGCCCATTGACGGGCGATGGGGGGGCGGCTTGCGCTGTTCGCCCGCGCCTGGTCCCACGATTCGTGGCCTTTCGGGTCGTGTCTGGCGGTCTGCGGTGGCGTTGGGTGGCCTCTCCCCCTTTGGGGGGGTCGGGGCTGGCAGGGCAAGTTTCTTCCCCTGCGCTCAGTCACGTCTCTTGGAGTGGGTACGTTTGGGCGTCGTCGAAACGACGTCGTCCCTCAGATGGGTTTCCCGTCTGTTTCCGGTTCCGAAACGTGACTGCGCGGACCTGAGGTTCATTCTGGACTTGTCCCGTCTGAACCCCGGGTTCATTGCCCCTCCTTTCGGATGACTACGCTGTCTCAGGTTCGGCTCCTTTTGGAGCCGGGCGCTTGGATGTGTCCCGGACCTCCGGGACGCTTATTGGCATGTCCCGATTCACCGCGGTTCAGGACTGGCTCGATTTGTTTGTGGGCGTCAGAGTTACCGCTTTCGTTGTCTCCCGTTCGGGTTGAACCTGGCACCTCGCGTGTTCACGCGCCTTACACGGTAGTGGTGGCTCGGTTGCGTTTCCTAGGAGTTCGGGTGTTGGCCTACCTCGACGACTGGCTGTTTGGGCTCCCAGCCGGTCCGCTTGCTTGCTAGCCAGGGATTTGGTTCTTTCCCAGCTCGCCGGTTCGGGTTCTTGGTGAACTGGAGGAAGTCCCATCTGGTTCCCTCTCAGGTTCGGACTTGGCTGGGCCTCGTTTGGGACTCTCGCACCTCCTCCTTGTCTCTCCCTCCGGAGTCTCTCCAGCGCTGCGGTCCCGCCTTCGTCTGTTTCTGGTGGGCCCTCGGGTCACCCGGCGGTTGCTCGAGGGGCTGTGCGGAGCCTGAACTTCGCGATGGTGGTCTACCCGCCCGGTCGGGTTTTGCTTCGTCGGCTGTTCTGGTTCCTTCGGGTCCCCCTTCCGCCTCTCTCGCGATCACAGGTTTGACCCCCGGGGCCTTGCGTCGGTTGCTGCTTCACCGGCTTCCTCTTCGTTTTTCGGGGTTCGGTGCCTTGGCGCCTACCCGAGCCCTCGCTCGATGTGTACACGGATGCGTCGTCTCTAGGCTGGGGTTTTTGACCAGTGCTCACCAGGCCGCCAGGGGCGTTGGGGTCCGTCCTTCCGTCAGCTCACAGCACGGTGCAGGAGTTCCCGCAGTGTGGTTTGCTCTTCGGAGGATTCGGGTGGCCCACGGATCGACGATCCGGCTCCATTCGGACTGCTCTCCGTGGTTCATTGCCTGAACCGCGGGGGTTCGATGCGGTCCTTGTCTCTTTGGGGTTGGTCGCTTCGGGTGACTCGTCTGCTGAGTTCTCGGGGTTTGCTCTCCTGGCTGTTCACCCAGGGCGTGTCCAACGTCTTGGCCGACGCCCTGTCTCGCTTCGTTCCCTCTCCACGGAGTGGACGGTCGACGACGAGTCCTTCCGTTGGCTTTGCCAGACGTTCGGGCGTCCCGAGGTGGACCTCTTCGCGTCGGCGTGTCGCGGCTTCTTCCCGTGTTGCGGCGCCCTTCCCCGATCGCGAGGCCGTCGGGTCGACGCCTTGCGGCTAGACTGGTCGAGGTGGGGGTTCCTGTACCTCTTTCCCCCGTTCAGCTGTTGCTCCAGGTCCTGACTCGCTTAGAGACTTACCAGGGAGAGTTGTCCTTCTGGCCCCTTGTGGCCGGCCCAGCCTTGGTTTCAGGCGCTGGTTGCTCGGTGTCCGACCCGAGGGTTTTTCCGCGCTCCACCTCTTTCAGCAGATCGGCCGGCGCGTCACATGGCTGGTTCGATCTTCTCCTCGAGTCTTCGCGTATGGCATTTTTGACTCGAGTTTATCATCATCTCTATGGTGATCAGTGGCCTCTTTGTTGGTGTCTCACCTGCGACTTCTTCTCGAGGCAGTATGAGTTTCCTGCGGTCCTTCTGTTTCTTTTTGCGTCTTCGTCGTTTAATTCCTTGTCGTTCGGGTGGTCTTGTCCTTCCTCTCGTGTTTTTCAGGACCGTCATCTTATGCCTAACACTGTCGCCTCGTATCTTGCGGCGCTGCGGAGCCGCTTCAGCTTGCTTTCGGTATCGATGTTACGTCTGCGCCGTTTCGCAGCTGTCTCGTGCATTGTTTCACCTCCGGCCTGCTCATGCGCCGCCGCGAGCCGTCCTGGTCTTTGGACAGGGTGCTCACTTTCCTTTCATCTCCTCGTTTCGTCGTGGCCCCTTCGGTCGGGATTGTTTTTCCAAGGCACTTTTCTTGTTGGCTTTGGCCTCTGGGG
>WNGS01001312.1:65303902-65334467 GCA_020271785.1 Procambarus virginalis | reverse complement strand
ATAACGTGTGTATAGAGGGTATAAACAGCAAGAGAAGGTTTGAGCCGCCATTTGGTGAGGGCGGTGGCGTCGTCTGCACGACTCCACCGTGCAGACGACAGTGTTGTTTACTGGTTACCACGATGGTCTTTGGGCACCATACCAGTTTATTTGTACAAGTATGGTGAATAAAACAAGTAGATATTTATATAATGTGTGTATATAGCGTAATAACACCACACAGTATTGTTGGAGGAGAAATATTAGTGCGTCAGGCCTTGAGGGCAGCAGCCATCAGCTGACTGTGTTAGGTCTATGTCTTTGTGCCTTTACTCACCATACAAGCTTAGATGTACAGTTATGGTGAACAAAACATGTAGATACTTATATATAACGTCTGTATATAGTGAATTATAACAAAAACAGTATTGTGGGAGGAGAATGTGGGTGAGTCAGATGTCTGGAGGGAGGGCGGGAGTGGCTGGCTGGTACATGGCGGTCACTCCTCGTTACTTTTGACTCATAATAGCTACTTAGTGGTTCGTTATAGTGAACAAAACATGCAGACACAGTACAACCTCGATTCAACAAATCTCCGGCTAGTTTGCACACTTTTCAGACGGATTTACTCACCCGGTTCGACGAACAATGGTTCGCCGAAGTGGGGGATGTTCAGATTTGCTTACGATGTCCAGAGTTCACAGACTGGTGGAAAACTTTCCCATTCTATCACAGATTACAATTAATAATTCTCTCATATGACAAGTTGGATCACACAAGTGGACTACACAAGTGGACCACAAGTGGACTACACAAGTGGACCACAAGTGGACCACACAAGTGGACTACACAAGTGGACTACAAGTGGTCCACAAGCTTATGATTTTGGGACAGAGTTCACAGAACGGTGGAAAACTTTCCCATTCTATCACAGATTACAATTAATAATTCCCTCATATGACAAGTTTGATCACACAAGTGGACCGCACAAGTGAACCGCACAAGTGGTCCACAAGCTTACAATGTTGGGACAGAGTTCACAGAGTGGTGGAAAACTTTCTCATTCTATCACAGATTACAATTAATAGTTCCCCCATATGACTAGTTTGATCACACAAGTGGACCGCACAAGTGAGTCTACAAACTTACGATGTTGGGACAGAGTTCACAGAGTTGTGGAAAACTGTCTCATTCTATCACAGTTTACAATTAATAATTCCTTCATAAGACAAGTTGCATCACACAATTAAGTGGACCACACAACAAGTGAACCATATGAACCAAACACCAGCCAGAATGGTCCACACAACAAGTCAACCATATAAACCAGATACCAGCCAGAGAATCCACACAAATGAACGACCGAGTTTCCATAATTTTCGTTCACTGATTTGTGGCAGACGTATCTTTGTAAATTAATTTAAAGGCTGAAGCGTGATTAGCAAGCTACATGTAACATCTCCTTATAGACATTTTCTGTGATAAAACAAGGTGAGTGAGGTTGGACAGATAAGGGAATACTGTTCTGTAAACCTCACTTGTTATTATCCTAATTAAACTAAACTAAATAAAACCAAAAATATACTGTAAAATGATAGACATCTGCTATTTGAGAAATTATTTATTGGAACAACTCCAGCGTGCGCGAGTGGACGGGTCTAATCCCTGTACATACAGCACCATGCGTTTCGTTTCATTTCGTCGCCATAGTTCAGTGACTACGGCTTCGAAATAATAAAATTAATAAATCAGTTCTAAAATAAGTTTTTTATATCTCTTATTATCCTAATAATGTTACTAATCTAAATATATAACCTAAAAATATATAATATGATGTAAATCCAATATTTGAGATAAATTTATGTTACTGGATCTGGCTTAAACACCAGCCTACTGTAGGGTGTATATGACCTAGTCTGCGTTCATACAGTAGGCACCCAGTGCCGTTAGCTTTGTCTGCGTGCGAGTGACGTGTTTGTCCGCCGGTGAAAGAATAATCGTGGAATTTACCATTTTTTTGACTACAGCTTTATTAATATACAACAAGATGTCTCAAGGGCTTGCTAATCGTGCTGTATCTACAAAGAGGAAGAGAAGTTTTTTATCCATTGAGCAGAAATTAGACATGATAGAGAAACATGAACGTGGCTACTCTGTTACTAGGCTGGCAGCAGAATTTAATGTCGGGAAAAGGCCGGTGTGTGATATCAAGAGACAGAAAGATGATATTAGGAAGTTCCTTGCTTCGAGTGATAGGGGTGCATTAAATAAAAGGAAAACAATAAAAGGTTCTGCAAATACGAATTTGGACGAAGCTGTGTATAAATGGTTTAACCAGGAGCGCTCTGTGGGGATGCCACTTGGCAGCGACGCCATTAAGACAGCAACCGATAAATTTGCACAAAAGATGAACATTCCAGATTTTCGAGCAAGTGAAGGATGGTTGCAAAGATTTAAGAATAAACATAATATTAAGAACAGGAAAGTTTGTGGAGAATCATTAAGTGCAGATACGGATTCTGTCGAGCCATTTAAGCGTAAATTAAATGATTACATAATAACAAATGATCTAAGGCGTTTTCAGGTATACAATGCCGATGAAACAGGCTTTAATTGGAAATGCTTGCAGAACAACACTTTGGCATCTAGGCTAGATGAGTGTTCCTGGCCGTAAGGTAAACAAAGAAAAAGTTTCTGCCATGCTGTGTGCAAATGCAGACGGAAGTCACAGAACAAAGTCCGCCATTGTGGGAAGTCAAAAAACCCACGTGCTTTGAAAATTTAATGAACAAGCTACCTGTGGTTACTACAGCTCTAAAACAGCTTGGTTTACTGCAGATATTTTGTAGACTGGTTCAAAAATCATTTTGCAAAGAAGTAAGAGATTTTCAGATAAAGAAGTGTGGAGTGAGACGGAATGATGTCAAGGCATTACTCTTGGTTGACAATGCCCCAGCTCATGTAGGGCTCGACACATTAACGTCACATGATGGACGCATCAAATGTATGGCTTGCCTCCCATACCACCTCTCTGATCCAGCAATGGATATGGGTGTTATATATGCAATGAAAGGCTCTACAAACGAGCAATGAATAAAGAAATGGTGGTGTTTGAGTCAGATGAAGACAAAAGGCTAGGAACCGATTCGCGAGGTCAAGCAACACTGGAACGTTACAAAAATACTCAATTAAGGAAGCCATTTACAACTGGGCTCAAGTTTGGGATGAAGTTAAAGAGTCAACATTAAGAAATTGTTGGAAAAAAAAAAAAAACTTTGGCTTGATCATGCTGATGAAGTGACTGAGGAAGAAATGGATTTGAAGGATTTTCAAATGATATGTATCAAGAACTGCGTGCTGCTGGTGAGGTGGAGTTGACGCTGAACGATGTGGAGGAGTGGTTAGATATGATGCAGTCGATCCACCCATTGGTCATTTAACAGATGATGAGATTATACAAAATGTTACTGGCACTGTGACGACGACGGAGAGGAAGATGAAGATGAGAATGATAGCAGTTTACAATCTGCTATGTGTGCTGACGCATTGTCCATTGGAAAAATCCTTGACATTGTTTCACAAATGAACAATCCAGAGCTACAGCTTTTATAAACACCTAAGGACGATGAAAGATATTTGTCTCAAGGACATGACACAAAGAAGGAAACAAACGAAATGAGTCAATATTTTCACGAACTAGCAGAAATCAAACATCACAGCCGTACCAGCACCAGCACAGCCGTACCAGCACCACACAGCCGTACCCAGCACCAGCACAGCGTACCCAGCACCACACAGCCGTACCCAGCACCAGCACAGCCGTAAGCACAGCACAGCCGTAACAGCACCAGCACAGCCGTACCCAGCACCAGCACAGCAGTACCCAGCACCAGCACAGCCGTACCCAGCACCAGCACAGCCGTACCCAGCACCAGCACAGCCGTACCCAGCACCAGCACAGCCGTACCCACACCAGCACAGCCGTACCCAGCACCAGCACAGCGTACCCAGCACCAGCACAGCCGTACCAGCACCAGCACAGCCGTACCCAGCACCAGCACAGCGTACCCAGCACNAAGTTGTGATCTGAGTAACAGGTATTTGTAATCATTATGTTCCTGATCAATTCATCATTATTAGTGAAAATGAGGTCCAGCGTGTTCTCCTTCCTGGTTGGTTCTACTATTTGCTGGTTTAAGGCAAACCTGTCGCACATCCGTAGCAGGTCATTTGCATGTGCCTGTTCATTAAGGCTACTTCCTGGTATTCTTTCTGATATTACTGTATTAGCCAGGTGCTTCCATTTCAGGTGCCGTAGGTTGAAGTCCCCAAGCAGGATGATGTTCGGAGCTGGATTTGTGAGGTTTTCCAAGCAGTGTTCTACTTTCATTAGTTGGTCTTTAAACTGCTGAGGGTTTGCCTCCGGTGACTTATATACAAGGACAATAACTACATTTATAATCTCTATTTTGATTATCAGCACTTCCACCATATCATTTGAGGTGTTTAGCAGCTCAGTACAGATGAGTGTGTCTTTGATGTATAGGCTGACCCCACCCTGAAGCCGGTGTTTCCTATCACATCTGAAAAGATTGTACTCTGAGATCCATATTTCACCATCATGGTAGTCCTTTGTGTGGGTTTCTGTTAGGGCTGCAAACACTGCATTTGCCTCATGAAGGAGACCATCTATAAAGTGAACTTTGTTGGATTTGCGTGTTTTTATACCTTGAATGTTGGCAAATATAAATGATGTTATCGTGGTAGTGGAAGTGCTGGAAGCCTTACTTGGTGTTAATATCTGAGGCTCTGGTAAGGGGGCAACTGTGTTTGCGTCCAGGGTGTGTTGTTTTCGAAGTGATTCGTCCAGTTTCGGTAGTGGGGCGAGTGTTGTGTGGTGTAGTACCTGTGTGTTTGTTGGTAATGTGTATTCCAGACTTGTGGGTATCTCCCTTCCCCTCTGTAATCCTGTGGTGGTTCCATCTGACTGTTCCTCTCTCTTATATTTTCTGCTCTGTTTCTGCCTTCCTCTAAAAAATTGCCAGTAGTGTCATACTGATTTTCCCGTCTATAACGTTGTGTACCAGACAGAACTCTCCAAATGAAAATTAGCAAACGAGCATGACGTCATCACGTTGCCACGGCGCTGTCTGCACAGCCCCCCTCCACCCCTGGGAAAAGGAAGGGGGAGCCCCAAACCCTCCCACTGGCAATCCAACCAGTTCTTGGCTGATGTGACACTGGCAGGCAATGTGCCTGTGACTCCTGCTTTGGTCTCAGTTTCTGTGCCTTGTGGCATAGTCTGTTTCTACAGGTGGTGTGTGAGCCAGGAGTAATATTCTATGGTACTTGAACTGCATGCACCTAGGGTTTCCTTCCCTAGGTGTCCTGTAAGTACTGCCCTTGGGGCTTGCGGGCCACCTTCCATAAGTCACCTTGGGACCTACCTCCACTGTCTTTTACTGCTTGGTAATTGGCTGCCCTTGGAGTCAGCCAGGGTTTTTGTTGCCTCTGGGTAGGGGGTAGTTTTCGTCACTGGTAGGGGTGCAGGGTAGTTATCACCTATTATAGCGGCCGGTTCTGTTCCGCAGGGGACGTTGTCCTCTTGTGTTGTTTTTTTTTTTTTTCTGCCTGGTGGGGGGTCTGCCTTTGGTTGGTTGCCCCCATATCTGAATTTAAAGTATATATATATATATATTCATATGTCTTCTTGGTGGTACCCCTTGCTAGGCCCCCGTGAGTGGACATGTCCTAGGGGTTCAGCTTTTAGAAGTTTGCTTGGTAGTCTTGGGCGTTGGTTCGCAGTACCTTGCCTAGGCTTCCCTTAGCATGAAACCAAGGCTAAGGGCCCTTGGAATCCCCGCGGGGCTCGTGGTCCAATGGATGCGACCCTTGAGTCCCCTCTCACTTCGTGCGAGGTTGATGGTTGCTTTGTTTCCTTGTCTCGGGGTGACACTCATCGGTTGTGCCTCCGCCATGCTGCCTGTCAGGTCGGTGATTCTTTTGACCAGGAGTCGTGCGATGTTTGTTCTTTGTACGTGCTCCAGTTAACCCAAGTTACTGAACATGATATGAGGGTGCAGGCAGCAGAGGCGTTGCATGCTCGGTTTAGGTTGCTGCAACACGATAGGTTTGTTGCTTCCCTGGATGCCCCCGAGACTGCCCCATTTTGGTTATAGGGACCCGGAATTGGGGGTGGGAGTCACTTCAACTTTGGTTCTGTCCGCCCCTTCTTGCCCTTCCCCTTCGGTTGTTCATCTGGTCGTCCCCCCTCCCCCTTGCTTCTGGCTCTGAAACATCTGGGGATTTTGGAGTCGGGGCAGGGTTTAGTTGGTGTTGAGACTCAGGCGGTCTCAGGGGAGTTCCCTTCCGGGATGGCAACAGAGGCATTCGAGCCTAGTCCTCCAGCTGGAGCTTCTGGGTCTGACCAGTGAGCCCCCATCATGCCTGCTTTTTCGACTGCTCCTGCCTTTTCTTTGGAGGACAGCTTGGCCTCGGGTCCTCGGGGTGAGGTTCCCGGGGCGGGTGACCCCGCCTGGGTTTTTCTACCCTCCAAGGGGGACTTGGTGTTACAAGGAGTGGGGCTCTCTTTTGCTCCCTCCTTGTATGAATTTGATTTGGCATCTACCCCTCCCTGGGTTCGGTTCCATGATCCCGTGGGTTCCTCGGTCCCATCTTTCCGGAGGTTTTTGGCTTCCGCGTGCCCCGTCACATGTGGTGCGGGGAGCCCTTGTGGCTTACCTCTTGCACGATTCGGATTATGCTTTTGTGATAGATCCTCGTTCATTCGTGTATAGATCTTTGTATCCATACTGGGTTTATTATGAAATTCCAGAGTTGTCCTGGTTAGCAGACTGCCCGCTCTTCTCATTCGAGGTTTGGCATACATTCTGTCGGTCCCGCACGCTTGAGAGGAGGGAGGCTCAGATGGCATTGCAGGATTTCCTGGGGGGGTGAATTTGAGCATCTAAATGCATGTTTGTCTCTGCCCTTCTGCAGGTTGTTGGTGTGATGCAGCTTCATGTGCAGCTTCCTTTCCTTTCAGCTACATTGGTCACGGAGGATTTGCGTACATGAGGCCTGTTGGCTTCGGCCCTGCATTTCTTCTCCCTCCTTGGATTGGCTTGAGTTGGATGTTAAGGAGCTTGGGGCTGCCTCTGGGTCTGATGCGTTGGCCTCAGTGGTGCGTGCGTCATCTGCATTGTTGAAGCTGTTCGTGCCGCTCCTACAGAATGTGGTTTCGTGGTTTTTTGCTTCTCAACTCACGTGTCGGCAGGCGGTGCTCACCTCTTCATTGGAATCCGCTTGGGCCCTGGCTCTTAGGTTGTCTTCACTTTTTTGTCTGTTGCTGTTTGCAGAGTCTGCGGTTGTGCAGTATCTGCAAGCAGCTTGTTGCCTTCCTATGCCAAACGTGTTAGTCCTCCGGGGGATCTTGTGGGGGGCCCTTCCCGGAAGGGTCGTGCCAGGGCTCAGGGTTCTTTCCGTCGTGGTAGGCCAGTGTTGCCAGATTCGGCGCAGGTGCAGCCTTCGGTATCATCTGTTTGTGGTTGGCACAGGGATCGCCCTGTGGGCTGTTTATGTTCTTGTTAGGTGCGTCGGCCTTTTTGAGGTTCGTCCCATTGATGGGGCAATGTTGGGGGGGGAGCTTGCTCTGTTTGCTCGCGCCTGGTCCCACGATTTGTGGGCCTTTCAGATCGTTTTGTGCGGCTTCTGGTGGTGTTGGGTGGCTCCTCCTCCTTTGGGGGGGGTTCGGGGCAGGTCTCTTCTGTGCTCTGTTGAGTCATCTCAAAGTGGGTTCGCTTGGGCATGGTTGAAATGACCTTGTATCTCTTTGGGTCCTGGTAGTTGGTTCGTTCGTTTGCAGCCCTCTTCTTTTCTGGCGGAGAATGAGACGGCTGCTTTCCAGAGCGGTCCTTGGGTTATTGGTGCTTAGTTGGTCAGGCCCGGGGTGCATCATGTGTTGTGTCTGGTTATGACTCTTCATCGTTACCTGCGTGCCTTGGCTTCTGTGGCCAGGGGTGAATTTGGGGTTGATCCGGTTACCCTCATTCCCAGTTCCAGGGCTCATGTCTCCCAAGTCGTCCTCAGGGTTATTAAGTCTAGCCAGCCTGCAAGTCTATCCTTGTTCCCGTGACATTTGTTTGACGGAAGTTTGCTGCTTTGGCTGCCATTTTCTGCAAAGTGTCTTGGGCGAATATTCGGACGTGGGGATTTTGGAGGTTGAACAAGTTCCTGGCCACCCAATATTTGGCTATCGTTCCTGGGCTTGTTATCGTTCTTGTGTTGCTTTGGATCGCAGGTTGCAGCCAGTTGTCTCGCCTTTGTGTTGAGGAGTGTGTGGCAGCCTCCTCCCTGGTAAGTCCCTCTTTTCGTTATCTTTAGTTATGTAGCTCCAGGGAGCCAAAGGGGCTCCCAGGCAACCCACTCGTTTTTGGTTGCAATTTACTCACCATGTGGGGTCTGCTTTGTTATGCATACCTTTCTGGATGCCTAACCCTGGTCGATGGCAAATAAGGAAAACCCCCAACCACAAAGGGGGTTTTCCAGGGCCATTGCTCCCTGCGCCTCTCTGAGGGGGGGGGGGGGCACGTTCTGGCTCGTGGTCCCGGTAGGCTGAACTCCTGTGACTAATGCCCTGGTCTAATGATTCGCATATTAGCCCAGTAGCTCCAGGGACAGGCTCTGCGGGTTGGTACAAGAACTCAACCAACTACGAACCACTTAGTTTGATGAAAGGGAGCAGTAGAACAACAGAAGTACACTTACATCACATCAGGCTTGGATACCCATGTGAATGGGAAATAGGCTTATAGGTTCCAGAAGATGAGAGGAAATGTCAACACTGTGGAGAAATGTCCAACAGACCTCTGGAACATTATCTAACACAGTGCACAGTTACAAACCCATTAATATTTCAACTTAGATTCAACAGAGCAGAAGTTGTTAAACACATATGGCAAAATCATACTGAAGCGACCATACGAGTCATAAATACTCATACTCCACCCAAGTAAAACAGGAACAAGCAACACTTAGTGGGCCAGCCAGAGGCTTAGGGCCCGCACAGGAATATCCCAGTAAAAAAAAACAAATGCTCCAGGGAGCCTCCCAGGATCGTCCAGAAAATGGCGTTTCATTACATTCAGCGCTGGATTTTTGACTCGCAAACTTAATATTGGTACTTGTGTTAGTAATTTGAGTTAATTATTTCCTGAAGCACAATTATTTTATTGCCAAATACTCAGCATAAGCCTACATTCCTAGTGTACTCACCTAGTGAAATGGGAAACAGAATGGAAATACGTCAATAAGGAAAATGGGCTTAATGTGGGAAGATGAATGCTGGTTGCTTAGAAGAAAAACTGCCCAGACGGGAGCCGGCATTTTAATCTCCTTGCCATAAATATTGAAAATGGGAATAAATACACCATAACAGAAAACAGGCTTATTAACCCTTAACGCCTTAACTACGTTGCCTCCAAATATGACACCCCCGTGGTGCGCAGGAAATAAATTCTCTGGAAAAAATCTTTTTTCTTTTTAAAGTGTCAAAAACCCTTCCCTCAGTATGGGTATGTAAAAAAAAGGTCGTAATTGTACTTTGGCTGCTATGGGGTCCGTAAGTTGGGGCGTGACGTCATGATTCCCTGTGCGCCCATGCCGTAAGCTCCCGGGGCGGGTGGGGTGCTCGGGGCGGGGCGGGTGGGGTGCTTGGGGTGGGGCGCGCGAGTTGCCGCGATTATATTTTCGTTCATTTTTTGCGCACCTTTCTAAATACATTTTCATTGTTTTTACATGCCAATCCAATGTATAATGAACACGTACACTATTATCGCAGTACAACATCCATACTGTCCGTAGACACTGTGTTACGTGCATCGCAAACAACTTCACTTATCCTGCACAATTTCCAATGTATCATGCCTAATATATTTATATTTACACTTTATATACACACTGTACAGTATCACACACTATATGCACACACCATAAACACACTCAGTACTCCGCGAGTGTGTGATATGCTGCGAAACAGCCAACGGGGCAGAGTGTCACCCTGCACTCCACGCACCAGGTGCTGATGCATCTTCGTTTTTGTTCTCTGCGGGTAATGTTCCTGCATACTATACAAGCATGTTTACCCTTCTCCCGTGATGCTGTGCCTGGCATATACTCGAGCATATGTACTCTGAAGTTCTCATTACCCCTCAATCTGTCTGGAGCTGCATGTGGCATTGTTGCTTGCACTCCGCGCGGTACAACAGAACCCTCCTTGCCATACTTTACTAGCAGCTGTGACACAACACCAGCACTGAATGTACGTATAGACGGTCTCCTGCCAGATTTTACTAGGTACATATTGTAGCAGTTGAGCACTGCAACATCCATGAGGTGGAAGAACTTTTTCGTCCACTTCACAGACTTGCGCACGCACTCCACTCCACCAAGCATCATGTCACACTTATCGATGAGGCGCATGTTCACGTTATAGTCTATGACACAGTCTGGCTTATACACGGTGTTGCATGTCTGAAAGTGGACTTTCCCACTGTCCAACATGGCACCGGTGTGAATCGTAGTCAGCATATTCACCTCGCGTCTGTCCTTCCACCGCACTGACAGCGTTTTGTCACACTTGCGCAGCTGGCACTCACCCACGTCTATAGCTATACCGAACACTGGCATTTCCTTCCTGTGGCCCTTCACAGTGCCACATACGCTGGTGTTGTGGGCAAGGAGGTATCTGGTCAACAAGGGGCTGGTGTAATAGTTGTACATGCCCCTTGTTCAGCAACGGTTCCATCAGGGTTTTTACGACACTGCCAGAGAACCCGTGTTCATCTTGAGCTGTTATGTCGACGTCTGTACCAGAATATAATATCATGTCCAAGATGATACCAGTCTCACAGTCGCACAGCACAAAAAACTTCAGTCCAAATCGGTGCCGCTTTGATGGGATGTACTGCTTGAATGCCAGTCGCCCCTTGAACAGTACAAGCGACTCGTCAATAACCACATTCTGTCCAGGTACAAAATAATCCCTGAACTTCCCTCTCATGTCACTGAACATCTTCCATACTTTCCACAGTCTGTCTTGTCTGTCCTCATTTGCATTATTCTCGAAATGCAGGCACCTGAGAATCAAGAGAAACCTATCACGCAACATGTACCGGTTGAACACGGGCGATGGAACAAGGCTGTCTTTGCTCCAATAATCCTGGATGACAGCTTTCTCAGAGTGCTTCATCATCATACAGAGTGCGAGAAACACATACATTTCGTCGATTGTCGTGCCCTTCCATCGTGTGAGGCGTGAGGCAGGTAAAATGCCATCGTCTATGAGGCTGTGAGTGAACCTGTTTGTCTCAGTCACAAGATGCGTCATGAATACATTGTCAAAATATGCCTGAAAATATTCCATGTCTGCCATATCACCACCAGTATATGGGAATAATGGTGTAACACCAAAATCGCTATCATCAAATGTTGGTACTGTCTCTACTCGATCATCCGGACTATATGGGAAGGACCCCCAACCGGATTATCACGTTTTTCGGATAATGGTACTTTTTCACCTACGAGTCCAAAAGTGATCATTTCCAACAATTTTTATACTACAAACAACATAATTTGAATTGCCTTGCCACATATAATTATTAGATATTCAACTAGAAACCTCAACTTACCTTGTTGGTGTTCGTCTTCTTGATTGATGCCACACATCTTGAAGTTAAGAATTGTTAACAATTTACGTAACCTATACTAACAACACTAAAATTAACATTTAAAATTACTGTACAGTTCATTAAGCAAAGTTAGTTTTGACTGCCAGCTGCTGAAGCCTCATTGGTTGAAGGCGCTTGGCTTGCCTGTGGTGCCTCACTTGTTGAAGGCATTTGGCTGCCTGTGACGCCTCACTGGTTGAACAACATGTAACTTGTCTTTAATTGCCAGGACAACTTTCTTCCTCTTAACACCTCCAGAACGATTGATGCTGCTACCAGACATAGTCTTGGCCAAAAATGTTTAAAGTTACTATGAAAATAAAAAAGTTATTTAAAAAAATATTTCACTAATGGCGCAGCACTGTGTATAACACGAGGGACGGACGCACATGGGTTGACCAGTGTTGGACGGGTCCACTTGGCGTGGGGCAGCTATAGCACCTTACGTAGGCTGCCAGGAGAATATTTTTTAAAGAAACTTCAGCCTGTGCACATTGCTTTTAGAAAACTTATTTATTTGTTATTACATAATTACTAGTACTTATTTCATTTGTTTTTGGCTATGATTAATTGTTCTAAAATTAATGGTAATTCCTGTACCCAGTGGTCCCTCCCGACGCTCTCCTCCCACCCTCCCGACACCACCCACCCTCCCACACCACCCACCCTCCCCACCCCCTCCTCCACCATGCGTCTAGAGCCACAGACGGGATTAATGCGGTATGGCCGAATGTTCATCCGGCCAAACACGCTTTAATCCGATTCCTGTGGCCATTTTGGCCGGATATTGTGATAACTTTATTCGATCACAATTTGGCCGTATAAGGGCGTTTTTCGGATGTTCGAATCCCGGATAATCGCGGGGTTACAGTATTTGAGGGACAAATGTGGTGCAATTCTCCCACACAAGTACACCAGGGGTTTGGTGTTGGCGCCAACACCACGGCCAACACCACCACGAGCACCAAAACTATGGCTACGTCGTCTGCTGCTTCTGCTGGAGCTGCGTGAGGGTATGCTAGGCGCTGAGGCAGATTTACGTACTATAGGCCTACCATGAATAAATGATGTTGAGGGGCCACTGTCGTTGTCCACATGCTGTGAGGCACGCTGCCGCCTGCCGTGGCGTGTTGCTGAGGCAGCAAAACCCCGCCTGGTAACACCACCGCTGCTCATACTCGGGTCGTCTACACTACTCGTATCAGAGCCAATGTCACTGAAGCCTGAGAATGATTCGTCACATGTACTATCACTGAATAAACTACTAGCATCTGGGGACATGCATGATGGTGGTGATGATAACGGTGTTGACCCAGGGCGGCGAGGCAGGCCGGGCGAGGCACGTGTACCATACACACTCGCCGCATCTTTAAATTCCGTCTCCTCCTCACTCGTATCAGATCTCTGAGTAAGGTCTTTCTCTGGATCATAGTCTAGGTCATCATCCAGAGCACTGTCATCATACAAAATGTCGCATATTTCCTCCTCAGAGAGTCTTTTTCCATTACCGCGGGTCACCGTGGAGCGGGAGCTTGTAGAGAATGCGTCAGACATGGTTGCTGCTGTGAAACTGAGGCTCCCCACAGCCGCAGGGCATGCTGGGATTTTTTTGAAGATGGCGGACGATCACTGGGGTGGCGGACGATCACTGCGATCACCCACCCATACCATACCCACGTCACCGCGCGCCAGTTTTGAATGGAACGTGAAAAGTAAAAATACCCGGAAGCGCGTTGCGCAAACCAGACACGAGCCTGCAGGCGCGTTGCGCAGTTTAAGGGTTAATTAAGCTGCTAAGAAGTCCTGAGGAGATTTACACCCCTGTGTGCAAGAAAAAAAATAAAATTTTTTTTTTGTCTTCTAAAAATATTAATTTGTGTTCCCTGGGAACGGGAAAGATAAAAAAAAATCGTAGGTGACATATTTTGGCCGCAGTAGGGCGAGGAAGTCTGGCAAAATGTGGGCATTGACAGAGCAGTCGTCAGTGGCGGTCAGCGTCACCCGAGCTGTCAGGTGGGAGTTGCCACAAAGATATTATTACCTAATTATTTCAATGTCTCTGAGTGATTTTTTCTTAGATTTTTGCAGTAATATTATTCAATAGTGTATAGTGTGACAGATTTATATAATAAAAGGGGTGAATCATCATTATACTCAAAATTATGGTGTGCATATTAGTGATTCAATTATGTTCATAAAACAATAAACAAATAGTTTTGCTGTTATTACACTATATACACAGGTTATATATAAGTATCTGCATGTTTTGTTCACCATAATGAACCACTAAGTTGGTATTTTGAGTCAAAAAGCAAAGAGTGACTGCCACACAAGTTCTTTCATTTATATTTTCCTCAATTTAAAACAAGTATAGCATGCTCAGAATATACGAACACAGGTTCAAGTTGTGTGGTGCCCATATCTTAAGAAGCACATCAACAAACTGGAAAAGGTGCAAAGACATGCTACTAAGTGGCTCCCAGAACTGAAGGGCAAGAGCTACGAGGAGAGGTTAGAGGCATTAAATATGCCAAAACTAGAAGACAGAAGAAAAAGAGGTGATATGATCACTACATACAAAATAGTAACAGGAATTGATAAAATCGATAGGGAAGATTTCCTGAGACCTGGAACTTTAAGAACAAGAGGTCATAGATATAAACTAGCTAAACACAGATGCCGAAGAAATATAAGAAAATTCACTTTCGCAAACAGAGTGGTAGACGGTTGGAACAAGTTAGGGGAGAAGGTGGTGGAGGCCAAGACCGTCAGTAGTTTCAAAGCGTTATATGACAAAGAGTGCTGGGAAGACGGGACACCACGAGCGTAGCTCTCATCCTGTAACTACACTTAGGTAATTACTCTTAGGTAATTACACACCAGCCAGCCACTCACTGCCACTCTCTCCCTCAACAACACCTCACTCGCCAACATTCCTCCTCCCACCATGCTGATTTTGCTTTTATTCACTATATACAGATGTTGTATATATAAGTATCTACATGTTTTGTTCACCATATCTGTACAACTAAGCTGATATAGTTAGTTCAAGCACTAAGAGTCATCGCTACACAGTCAGCTGGCGGCTGCCTCCCTCACAGGTTCAAGGCCAGATGCATTAAAATTTCTCCCTCAACAATACTGTTTGTGGTGTTATTACATTATGTACACACATATATAAGTATCTATATGTTGTATTCGCCATAACTGTACACCTAAGCTTGTAGAGTGCCCAAAGAGCATAGTGGCCACCCTCTACACAGCTAGACAAGTCGTGCAGACAACGCGACCTCCGTCACCCAAATGGCTCCTCCCAACATAATCCTTTTGCTGTTATTACACTAATACACACATTATATATAAGTATCTACATTTGTGTTCACCATAGAGAATCACTGAGCTGGTATGGTGACTGCAGACAATAACAGGTGGCCACATAGTCAGTAAACAACACTCTCCCTCCCTCCCTCAGCATTACTCTTCCCACACAGCGCTAATTATCACAACAATCCTGCTATTATTACAATCCTGGTCACTTTTATCACAGTCAGGGGCCTTCTGTAATACTGTCATCGCTAAATAATAGTAGTTACATATTTATTTTGACATTTTTAGGTGATGCTGTGGTCACAAGCTGAACAGCAATGCTATTAGCTCATGCTGCATGCGCCAGCCTTGGTTGCTCACACAGTACTGTGGCTCTCACACCGGAGAATGTTGCCCACGATTTTTTTTAAAACATGCATCTGTTTAAAAAGAGCCTTGAGGAAGCTGATGTGAACCCCCCCATGTAACCATGGGCCATTTGAATAGTGCCTGGCACCCTATGTCACATATATATGCCGTGCACATGGTGGGACATGTTACTCCAGGCGTATATATACGCCATGCGCAGTTTAAGGGTTAAGGGAAGATGAAGACTGGCTACGTGATGACGTCATTGACCATTAGTAATGCCTGTGCAGGATCACTGAGGTGACGAAATTTTGGGATGACTAGAGGCGGCCGTTTAATCCCCTAGAGCGAAATGACAGACGCTAGAAGGGAGCCTTTTAACACTATCGGCAACTTTGGACTGGACTCTCGTCCATTATTTTTATCTTGAATTCTAACTTTGGACCGGACTTGCATCCACTACAAAATTATTTATATAAAATTCATTTTTTATCCAATCGACCTAGGGATAGTATCAAAATAAGCGCCTTTAGAATGCGCACAATTTGATACCAAAATGAAAGATGTAACATGAAACTTGATGTCCGAACACGTATATGATTATAAATAGGTTTTTGGTCAAAATTTTAAAATATTTGTTAAAATTCTATTTATTGTGCTATTATGTTGGGACTAGTTTTAAAATGCGCGCCTTTACGTCGCGAACAATTTGATACCAAAATGAAAGATGTAACACAAAAATTTATGTCAGAACACTGGAAAGATATAAATCATTTTGTGATGAGCTTCCAGAATTAAAATATTTGTTAAAATTCCAGTTATTGCTCTATTATTATGGGACGAGTTTTAAAATATGCGCCTTTTTATTGCGAACAATTTGATACCAAAATGAAAGACGTAACACGAAAATTGATGTTATCAAACTGAACGAGTATACACATTAGGTTGCAGTGTACAAATTGGTGCTCGTTCACGGGTAACTTTAGGCTTTTCTGCGGGGAGGCACTCCAAACTTTTGTACATTATATTCATACACATCTGTAGGGAATTTAATTGTGAACACAATGATACCAAAACGAGCGACGTAGCACGAGAATTAAGGTGAGAAAAATGGAACGAGTATGCACATTTTACTGATTTTGTGCGCTCACGGGTAACTTTTGCTGAATTTAGGCTTTGCTGTTGGGAGTCAGGTTATCTTGAGGTTATCTTGAGATGATTTCGGGCTTTTTTAGTGTCCCCGCGGCCCGGTCCTCGACCAGGCCTCCACCCCCCAGGAAGCAGCCCGTGACAGCTGACTAACATCCAGGTACCTATTTTACTGCTGGGTAACAGGGGCATAGGGTGAAAGAAACTCTGCCCATTGTTTCTCGCCGGCGCCTGGTATCGAACCCAGGACCACAGGATCACAAGTACAGCGTGCTGTCCGCTCGGCCGACCGGCTCCCTGCCAAGTCAAACCAGGCTTTTGGACATTATATTTATACACACCTGTAGGGAATTTAATTGCGAACACAATGATACCAAAACGAGCGATGTAGCACGAGAATTAAGGTGAGAACGCTGAAACGTGTATACACATTTAGGTGTCACCGCGTGCTTACCCGCACGCTCGCCCGCACGTCGGGTGCATGACCCCTAAGTTGACTGCGCACCTGTCCGGTGACCGATAGTGTTAATTCTACCCTTTTGGGGAATTTATATGATTGAAGAGAGCAATTAATTATATATGATGGGAGGGAGCACTTGATAAATGATATAAAAAAAATGGAAATATCCCCCTATGCCAATGCCTGGTAGTCTGGGAAAAAAATTTGAAAACACCCCTATGGGAAAAAACACTGGCTTGGGGAAAAAATTCAAAACACCCCTATGCCATAGGCCAGCTTGGGGAAAAAGCAATACGGCCGGTCTACTTCATAACTTCATTATGACTTACGCCAGCCGTTTTGCTTTTTCGACGGCCGGTTCCAGCATGGGGTGTTTCCATTTTTCCCGATGGCTGGCTCCAGTATAGGGGGTGTTGCCTTTTTCTCCCAACGGCCGGCTTCAGGACAGGGGGTGTTTTAAAAAAATTTCCCGACGGTCGGTCAATGGCATAGGGTGTGTGTTCATTTTTTCATATTGTTTATCAACTGCTCCCTTCAATCATAAAAAATTTCCCAAAAGGGTAGAATTAAAGGCACCCTCCTAGCGCCTGTCATTTTGCTCAAGGAGATTAACCCTTAGACCATGCAATACATATATGATTTGACAAAAAATTATTTAACATAAGTTTTTAAAACTTGCACAAACACTTTCTATTTTTTTCTGGAAAGCCCCTTCGGCTCCCCGGAGCTACTAGGCTGATATGCTAATGTCAGACTTTGGCATCAGTCATGTGTATGGAGTTCTATGGGCCTACCGGGGACCACGAGTCAGAACCTGGCCCCCTCAGAAGAGGCAAGAGGAGCAATGGCTTTTATTAACCCCCGTGTGGTTGGAAGCATTCTATGTCTGTCATCGACTGGGTTAGGCACCCAGAAAGGTAGGCGTCCCAAAACAAACCCCTACTCTGGTGAAAATTGCTACCACAAGCCGAACAAGTGGATAGAACTCCCTTAAAATAAACAAGCAAACAATCATGACGTCACTTGTCGCCGTGCCGTTGTCCGTGCAGCTCCACCCTCCCCGGGAGGGGGAAGGGGGAGCCCCAGACCCATCACACTGGCTATCCACCCCCAGTTCTAAGGCTGATGCTAACAGCTCAGATCATGTGCTCCGACTCCGGTGGTTGTTTCAGCACTATACCTAGAGTGTGGTGTCTGTCTTCTTGGTGGTGTGTGAGCCGGGAGTGTTTCTTCAGTACTCGGACTGCATGCGCCTAGGGTTTCCTTCCCTAGGTGCCCTGTAAGTACTGCCCTTGGGGCTTGGGGGCTCCCTTCCACAAGTTCCTTGGGCTCTGCCCCTGCTAGGCTGTTTACTGCTTGGTTTTCGGCTGCCCCTTGTGTGCTCGGGTGTTCTGTCTCTCTTGTTCGCCTTGGGGTAGGGGACAGTTTGCACTGGCAGGGCGTAGGGTACTGCGCAGCTAGTTTTCACCTATCATAGCGGCTGGCTCTGTTCCGCCTGGGTACGCTGTCCTCTTGCAGGGTTTTCTTTCTTTTTGTTTTCTGCCTGGTGGGGGGGTCTGCCTTGGTTCGTGCCCCCTGTGTAGTGAGTACTCTTCCTTCTTCTGGTGGTTCCCCCTGCTAGGTCCCGTGAGTGTACACGTCCTGGGGGTTCAGTTTTTAGAAGGTTGTTTGGTAGTTTTGGGCGCCGGTTAGCAGTACCCTGCCTGGGTTCAAGTTCAAGTATGTTTATTGAGATAAGCAAGAAATACATCTCAAAGGGATAGAGTAGCTTAGGCTATTTCTACCCCCTGCCTGGGTTTACCTGGGCGTGAGACCTCTTAAAGTAAAAGCTCAGGACCCTGGGAATTCCCACGGGGACGCGTGGGTCCGATGGATGTGACCCTGGAGTCCCCCCCTCGCTTTGTGCGAGTTCGAGGGTTGCTCTGTCCCCTTATCTCAGGGGTGACTCACTGTTTTGCCTCCGTCTGCTGCCTGTGGGGTCGGTGGCACCTTCGACCCGGAGCCCTACGAGTTTTGTTGCTTGTTTGTGGCTTGCTGACCCAGTCTTATGCTGACTATGTGGGTGCAGGCAGCACGGGCATTGCACATCGTGTTTTGGTTTTGGCACCGCTCTAGGTTGTTGCTCCCCGGAAGCCCCGAGGCTGCCCTGTTTTGGTCACGGGGCTTGGGGGTATTGGTTGTTTCGGTTTCCTTCCACGCCCCTTTGTCTTTCCCCCCCCCCCTTCCTGCGTACAGGTCCTTACCGTCTGTGGGTTCGGGGTCGGGGCGGAGGTTTCGATGGTTTTGAGACTCGGGCGGTCTCGGGAAGTTTCTCTTCCGGGGTAGTGACGGGGACATTCGAGCCTGTTCCTCTGGCCGTGTTGTATGAGTCTGCCAGTGGGCTCCCTTCCTTGGTATTTTTCGCGGCTGCCCCAGTTTTTCTTGAGGCCGGGGCTTTGGGGGGGACGGCTCGGCCCCAGGGCAGCCTGGGGGGGCCCCGGGCCCCATTGGTCCCAGCTGGGTTTGTTCTACCCTTCGAGTGGGGCTTGCAGTTATGGGGAGTGGGGTTTTTTCCTTCCCCACTCTTCGTTCGATTAGTTTGGCATCGGCCCCGCCCTGGGCTCGGTTCCTTATTCCTTGAGTCTGTTGGTTCCGTCCTGTTCGTGGGTGCTTTTTGCGTTTTTTTCTCCTCCTTTTCTTGGGACGGGACTTCCCTGTCATGTTCCCCTTAACTTTTTGGGGGTTCTGCATGACTTTTGGTCTCGGGTACGACTGTGCTTTTCTGTGCCTTCATGATTTCTGCTTGCTTGTGGATGTTCTCGAAGGTTCGGGAAGGTTTCGCTACTTCCCGTATTATTGGAACGTCTGACGTCTTTTGGTGTGGCTTCCCTCCGATTTTTCTGGGCTTGTTGGTCCCCTTCCGGGTTTATCCTGGGTTTTCGGTCCTTTCTCGCTCTTTTGTTCCAGTGTTTTCTTCGTCCTCAGTCTCGGCACTTTTCGTTTTCTTTCCATACTCCTTGTCCGGGGTGCCTGTTTGGACTACATTTAGCCCAATTGGGTTGCTGGTTCGTTCTTCGTCTTCCTTACATTCACCGGATGTTTGTCGCTGCTTCCTGTTTTCGCTCCTGTTCCCGTGTGCTGGGCTGTTTCTGCCCCTGCGCCCATCCCTCGGGTCGCGGGCTGTTTGGGCTACTTGTGCAGTAGTCCTTTTGGGCGCCTTCCCGCCGAGCATGTTGTGCGCGTGTGCCATGGGAGTTTGTTTTGGGCGGTGTGCTCATGTTTTGCGTCCTTTTTCTCTCGGGTGCTTCACCTCTCGTTCTTCTCGCTTCTCCAGTCCTTGCCTCGTGACTACTGGGGTGGTCTGGGTTGCGGTTATGGGGCATACACCAGGGTTTTCCCCCATGTTATGGGTGCGTGGCGCCTTTTTCGATTTTCCCCTCCCTTTCTGCGTGTGCAGCTCGGGGCTTCTCCCCCTGGCGGTGCTCCCGGCATCTTCTCAGCTACTTTGTGTCGTGACACGTTCGTGCTTCCGTTCTGCAGGTGAGTTTATGTGATTTGGTGTCTATCATGTTGACCAGACCACACACTAGAAGGTGAAGGGACGACGACGTTTCAGTCCGTCCTGGACCATTCTCAAGTCGATTGTGATGAGGAAGTAGAGACAGGCAATAAATAGGCGAGAGAGAGGTGAGGAGCAAAGTAAGGTGTAGTAGAGGGGATAGTATTAGGAATAAGAACTGCAGAGGGCCTATTGGCCCATACGAGGCAGCTCCTATTATAACCACTGAATGAGAAGGAGATAGTAATAGGAATAAGAAGAGGATAGCAAGGGAACGTAAGAGAAGACAATGAACAGAAAAAAGAGAGAAGAGAGAAAGAAAAGGAAAGAGAAAGAAAGATAAATGGAAGGGTAAGCTTATGTTAGATCACATTTGTTAGAAAGATTAGAGCATTTGAGTATATACTGTGAAAGGGTAGAGCCCACAGCAACAAAGCCAGGACTCAAGTTCATGTTGGGTACATTGTGTATAAGAGCCGATTCAACAAGACGGCGTCTGTGTAGTGTAGAGGCAGGAAAGATTATTTTGGCGGAAGACCAATCAATGGGATGATTAGAATTCCTCACATGACAGAAGAGAGCATTGTTAGTGACTGCAGACATAACACTTCTCTGGTGTTCTTTAAGTCTGTCATTCAGTGTACGGGCAGTTTTGCCAAAGTATTGGAGAGGACAAGACGAACAGGAAATAGAATAGACACCAGCAGCATTAGTAGCAGGAGGAGCAGTGTGAACTAGATTGCTACGAAGTGTGTTAGTTTATCGAAAGGCGAGTTTAATGTCTAGAGGACAAAAGGTATTGGTAAAAGTTTTGAGTTCAGATATGAAGGGAAGGCATTAGTACAGTGCTACTAGTGTTGGAAGCAGGTTTAGGATGAAATAGCCAGCCAGGCTCAGGCCTATCAGCCAGGTGTTGGTCCTTGGTCTTTGGCGTGCGATTGTGGGAACGGCAGGACACAGGTGCCTGCAGGGGGTCTTTTGCCCATGCGGGACAGCTCCTCATTGTACCCATCCAGTCACACTCGTTTGCATGTCCGACCCATGCTTGAGTTAGTCCCGGGGCCCCACCTCCACGGGTTACGTGGTATGATGGTGGAGGTGACTGTTATGAGGTACGGTTTTCCTGTGTCTGGATGTTATGAGGTGCCATTTTGATCCGTTTTTGTTACCGAGGGTGAGTGTTGGGGTTTAGTTGTGGCGTTTTGTTTGGCCCTTGCGTGTTTTCCTCCTGGGGCCTTGGGTGTTTGTCTGTGCTAATTGTTCAGCTTGTCTTCTCTGGGTCGCTCATTCCTTGCCTGCCTTGCAGTACCTGGCTTCTCCCTTCCAGGTTTGTTGCCTTCTCTGTACTCCCCTGGTTGTCCTCACCTCGTTGTGCTTGAAGGGTTGTGCTTTTCGCTCTTTTGTCATGCTCCTCTGTCGCTCACCTGCCATATGTGTGGCTTCTGTACTTACTTCGTTGTGTTTACGGGAGTTGCATTCGGGGTTTTTTGGTCTCTCCTCTCGCCTGTCGTTCGACTTCTGTGCGGCTTCCTGAGCCTGTTGGGCTCTGTCGTCTCTCCACTTCACGCTGTGTGGGGGTTTGACCTCTAGCTCATCCATTTGTCTCCTCCTCCTGACGCTAGTCCTTTGTGGTCTCTCCTGCTCTTTGGGCATCCGTTCCTCTTGTGTCCCCTTGGACATCTTTATCTACCCTCTCCTTCCTCTGAGGGGTCTTGCTTGTGGTACTGTTGTCCTCTCTGGTTCTTCTGTCTCCCAGTGTCGTGCCACTTCCTTCCCGTCATCTGCTTGATGCCTGCTTGATGGGGTTTTGGGAGTTCTTCTACCCAAGCCCGGCCCATGGGCACGCATGCCCACCACAGCCCGGTTGGTTCAGCACTCCTTGGAGACGGCTTTCTAGTTTTTTCTTGTGGATATTCATGGTTGCATTGGCAGTTGTTGCTATGCCTTTTGGCTCCGATTGCCAGGTTTGGTTTTCTGGTTCCTGGCTTTCCCTGCCTATTGGCTTTTTCTGCGTCTCGCGGGTTCCCTTTCCTGGGGACTCTGTCGGGGCCGTTGTCTCAGACCTCCTGGCGTGCTCCCTGGTATTGGGACTTTTTGTCCGGCAGACGTTCCACTTCCTCCTTTGCCGGTTCGGTTTTCCGGCTCTTCCTGCTTGGTGGTCGCACCCGAGATCTTCCCACGGTTCCGCCTCTTCTCGGCTCGTTTGATCCATGGCGGGGCTAGTTTGGCTCAGCCTTGGGTCTCTCACTTTGTTGGTCTGGTGGCTTCGTTGATGGTGTCCCACCTGGGTTCTTCTTTTTGGCGGCAGTGTGGGGGTTTTTGGCGGTCCTTCCTTTTTCCTTCTGTCCCTCCTTCAGTTCTGTGTTTTGTTGGCGTGGTCTTGTCCTTCTCTTTTGGGGGTTCGGGGCCGTCATTTGCCACATACTGTCGCCTCGTATCGTGCGGCCCTGGCGGAGCTGCTTCAGCTTGCTTTTGGTATTGAGGTTACTTCTGCTCCGTTTAGCATGCTACCTCAGGCGTTGTTTCACCTGCGGCCTGCTCACGCGCTGTCTGAGTGGTCCTGATCATTGGACAGAGTGCTCTTATCTTCTCCTCGGTTTGTTGTGGCCCCTTCGGTCTGGTTTGTTTCTCCTAGGCTCTTTTTCAGTTGGCCTTGGCCTCTGGAGGTCGGGTTGGTGATCTTCCTACTCTCCTCTGGCGCAGGAATTTTCTGCTCCTTCAGTCATGGCGATGGGATTGTTCGTTGCGGCAGTCTCCTTCTTTTTGGCGGAAAATGAGACGGCTGCTTTCCGGAGGGGTCCTTGGGTTGTTGATGCTTGGTTGTTTTGGCCAGGGGGTGCATCCTGTTTGGTGTCAGGTGGCGACCCTCCACTGTTCATTGCGCGCCACGGCTTCTGTGTCCTGGGTTGCGATTTTGGTTGATCCGGTTTTCCTCCTTCCCTGTTTTGCTGGTGCAGGGCTCCCGGGTCGTCCGCAGGATTATTACAGCTAGCCAGCCTGCGGTCTCTCTCCATGTCCATGTTCGCAAGTTCGTGGCTCTTGCCGCTGTTTTTGGCAACATGTCCTGGGCTGTCATTCGGGGGCGGGGTTTTTTGCCGGTCGAGCAGGGTCCAGGCTATTCGTTATCTCGGGCACGTTCCTGGGTCTAGTCGGGCCTGTGTCGCTTTGGATCGGCAGTTGCAGCCGTTTGTCTCGACTTAGAGTTGAGGAGTGAGCGGCGACCGCCTCCCGGGTAGGTCCCTTTACTTTCCTCTGTGGGGAGTTAGCTCCTGGGAGCCGAAGGGGCTCCCCCCAGAAAACCAGCGTTGAATGTAATGAAACGCCATTTTCTGGGTGAGTCCTGGAGGCTCCCCGGCATCCCTCCCTCCCTCCGGTCGGCGTTTTTTTCGCGTTTTTTGACATTCAGCCTCAGAACTGTGGGTGGATAGCTGGCGCGATGGGTCTGGGGCTCCCCCTTCCCCCTCCCAGGGAGGGTGGAGCTGCACAGATAGCGGCGTGGCGATGTGTGACGTCATGATTGTTTGCTCATTTATTTTAGGAGAGTTCTATCCACTTGTTCGGCTTGTGGTTGCAATTTTCACCAGAATAGGGGTTTGTTTTGGGATGCCTACCTTTCTGGGTGCCTAACCCGGTTGATGGCAGACATAGAATGCTTCCAACCACATGGGGGGTTTCTATAGGCCATTGCTTCCCTTGCCTCTTCTGAGAGGGCCAGGTTCAGGCTCGTGGTCCCCGGTAGGCCTATAGAACTCCATACACATGACTGATGCCAAAGTCTGACATTAGCATATCAGCCTAGTAAGCTCCGGGGAGCCTCCAGGTCTCACTCAGAAAATGGTGTTTCATTTCATTCAATTCTGGTTTTAGGAAAAATCCATTCTGAAAGATTTGTAGAACAGACAGCTGAGCACACAATATGTCAAAATAGTTAGAATCAGTCAAAAACTGGAATTTTAGAAGCCACTCAAAGTTGAAACTCTGGTTTCAGAGATATTTGAAGTTGAAGTTATCAACAGTGAATAAAGGAAGTTTTAATTCATTAATTTAATTGTATGTTTTCATAAAAAAATTTTGGCATTCATACTCGAATATGTGAAAGTAGCAGGTCAACATGTGTTGAAATGAAGTCTTAAGAAAAAATAACCCCCAAAAAACACAACATATAGGGATAATTATAATAATTATAATGATTTTGGGGATATATTTAGGGTATACTTTATATAAGTGAAAAAGCCCTAATATGGTCCCTAATCATCAAAGCAGCCTAGAGACAAAGAAAATAGAGTTTGAAATCAGAGAAAAAATCCACCTAAAAAATTAAGTCCCATGTTTTGCGAGTTGTGACCGATTTATTTGTTGGCCAATTTCATTCTATCTTCACATAGTTATGGAAACATAAGCATTCTCCAGGATGTAAAGGTTACAACAAAATCAGATAATAAACAAAGGAGAAAAAACTAAAATCTTAAAATAAAAAAATCCCCTAAAAAAAATATTTTTTGGGACATTGATGAAAGTAACATATATTAACATAGTTATTCATTATCATTTGTGTTATTATGTATTACTCAGGAATGATATAAAGGCACCAATTGCATATCCACTTTGTGGACACTTCTTACTACTATTGTTCATCTTTGAGTGTCGGACAGGTGCTGTACTTGCATCTCTTTATTACTGCATAATCCTTCAGTTCCAGTAATTAGGAGCTGTTCTCCTTGTCAACAAAACATTCTTATTTTTCACAAATTCGTCTAAAATCAATTACTGAAAATATTTTGATGAAAGTTCCACGACACTGAAGCCAATAAGTTGGAGATTTGTTTAACATTTTTACGTTATTTTTACATAATTAGAATATTTTTCGCTACTAGGCCCCAATATTAAGCGGTAATATACGTGGTCAAAGGGTTAAACAACCGCCTGCCTCCAGCCATCCCAAAATTTTGTCACCTCGGTGACTCTGCACAGACATCACTTAACCCTAAAACTGCGCAATACATCATATGATGTGTTGAGTAACTTGCTATAAATTGCACATCATGTCATATGATGTGATGGAGTACCACGTAAGATTTGAATGGCCAGAGATAGAGGGGGCCCCCACACGCTGCCCAGGGGCTATAGTAAACAGCCGCCATTTTATAAAGAAAATCCAGCTCACGCTACCAACGCGTGGGAGGCCCCAGTTACCCAGCGGTCACCATGGTGAGCGCACGGCCGAACGCCTCTCGAGCACGCACCACGCAATCACTTGCCCAAGAGCAAATAACCAGTGAATTATTTTCTGATGGTGAGGAAAGTGATTTTTATGACTGACAATGAAAAGGACTACACACAATTGACCGATGATAGTAGCACAGACAGTGAAAATGAGATACAGCCTCCTCCCATGGCGAGGCCTACACGCTCACCTGTGCCTCCTCGCCTATTGTCTACACCAATTCACCCATGACCACACAGTTCCTGTGCTTATTTAGAGTATGAGGATATTTTGGGCAATGAGTCAGAGGAAGGTGACTCATTTTCTAGTTTTAGTGAAGTGGAATCAGAACATAGTGTTACCACGCCTGTTGCTAGTACCAGTGGTGTTACTGGGCGAGAATTTGTCGCGTCAGCAGCGTCTCGCCCCGCCGAGGGCCACCGCATCGGGAACCAAGACCCTCGTCTTCACGTGCTTTCACCTCACATTCATGTAGCGGCCGTCCTATGCGTAGACAGGCTTCAGCTCCTGGTCCACAGTGTGCATCGCTTCCTCGCTGACGTGCCCGTATTGCGTCTCGCAGGACACCAGGTGTACTTGTGTGGAGTGATGGTGACGATTTTATTCCCCTAATTCCTGCCTTTGACAATAAAGACGCTGGGATTACAGAGCTTTTCCCTGATAATTCAGAGGACATGTATGAATTGGATTATTTAACAGCATTCTATGATGAGCCATTCATGGAATATACAGTATTTTACACCAAACGAGCCTTCATGCGGCTCATCTCATTGGAAAAGAGATAACAGAGTACAGGTATTCACAATTGCAGCATTGGAAAAACACCACTGTAAGTGAAATGTATGTAGTTTTTGCAATATGTATGTAGATGAAGCATTGTGTCAAAAATGCTGTCACAGATTATTGGAGCAAAGACCAGACTATTCCAACACCTTTCTTCGGGAAATATATGTCCCGAGAAAGGTTTCAGATACTCCTCAGGTGTTTTCGTTTTGCAAGTACTGTAATGAGGACTGGACGTAGGATGATAGACTTTGGCAAGTCAGGCACTATATGAATAAAGTGATTGGAAAGTTCAGAGATTTTTACATACCAGCACAGAAGCTGGTGATTGACGAATCCCTTGTGCTTTTCAAAGGACGTGTTGCCTTCAAGCAGTATATTCCCTCCAAACGAAACAGATTTGGATTGAAATTCTTTGTTCTTTGTGACTGTGGCACAGGATACCTGTTACACATGATTTTGTATTCTGCTAGCGATGTAGACATTCCCGGTATCGACCAACATGGTTTCTCAGGTAGTGTGGTGAAGTCACTGATGGCACCATGGATGAACAAGGGCCACATTTTATACACGGATAACTACCAGTACTATACAAGTTCCTTGCTAGCTAGGTTCTTAATTGAAAATAGAACCGGATTGGTTGGCACAGTAAACCCAGGAAGAAGGGAAATGCCAGCGTTTGACAATAAACTTGAAGTTGGTGACTGCCAGCTAAGAAAATGTGATCAAATACTCTGTTAGCTGGAAAGACAAGAGAGAAGTGAACATGCTGACAACCGTTCATGATGGTACAATGGTGACCAGTGGCAAGGTGAACCGAGTAATGCAAGAACCAGTATATAAACCGGATTGCGTTCTTTACTATAATATCAGCATGTGTTTGGTTGATAAATCTGACCTGATGGTGGGCACTGTTAAGTGTGTGCAGAAAACATTGAAGTGGACAAAAAAGTGTTTTTCCATCTTGTTGACATAAGCATGCTAAACAGCTATAATATGTATCTAGTGAAAACTGGACGTAAACCAAGTATCCATTCGTTTGCTTTTACACTTGGGACACAGTTATTAGCAAAGTTTGGCAAAGATGTTCCTGGCATACAACGATCCATCATGAACCCAGTGTTGCAGCATGCTGCTACACCCAGGCTCACTTACATGGAGGGCTTTCAAGCACACAGACTAAAACATTTGCCACCAGCTGGAAAACGTGCAATAGGCCAACGTGTTTGCTTAGTTTGTAGAACAACAAAAAGGAGAGATCAGAAACGTAAACTGGTGCAAACATGGTGTGAAGCGTGTGCAGTCCCTTTGTGTGCTGTCGGCTGCTTCAACGACTACCACTCTCTCCAAGACTTCTAAATGTGCAATAATAGTGCAAAAACCTGTAAATAGTGCGTGCATGTGTGTAAATATAATAATGAACAATGTGAATACATATTATGTTTTGGCATAATGGAAAACATTTGTGTGCACATGTGTATACTCGATGTGTGCAACATTTATTGTCATTGACCATGATGCAACATTATATGCAACAAAATTAGTGAATAATATTAGTAATAAAATACGCCTGTACACTGTAAATAATGCCATGAAAATAAATTCGTGGCATCTATGGCTGCTTGAAGACCACGCGTGACTCCTCTGGGGACGCACCTTGCATGAGCGAACATGCAGGTTGTGACGTCATCGCCCATAATGTCGGCTCAATTACGTCATTGGTAAGTACAATTAATTTTTTTCTTTCTCATGGTCAGAGAACACAAATTAACATATTAGGAAGAAAACAATTTTTTTTTTTTGTTATGCTGTGGGTGACAAAGGCTAATTAACCCTTAAAGTGCGCATGACGTCATATGACATGTTGGACGTTGTTCCAGTCAACTGCGCATCACGTCATGTTATGTGTTGGAGTACTACGTAAGATTTAAACGGCCCGTGGATACACGGGGTTCACCACACCTTCATCAGGGCTCTTGTAAACAGACGCCATTTTTTTTAAAAATCGTGGGCCAAACTCATGGGTGTTATTGGCCTCAGTATTGAGTGAGCAACCAAGCCTGATGCACACAGCATGAGCTAACAGCACTGCTGTTCAGCTTGTGACCACAGCATTGCTTAAAAATGCCAAAATATACTTGTTCATGCTATTATGTAGCGATGATATTATTACAGAAGACCCTGACTGATAAAACTGACCAGGGTTCTGATAATAGCAGGATTGTGGTGATATTTAGCGCTGTGCGCCATGGAGGGAGGAGTAATGCTGTGGGAGGGAGGGTGGTGGCGATGTCTTCTGTGTGTAATTACCTAAGTGTGTAATTACCTAAGTGTAGTTACAGGATGAGAGCTACGCTCGTGGTGTCCCGTCTTCCCAGCACTCTTTGTCATATAACGCTTTGAAACTACTGACGGTTTTGGCCTCCACCACCTTCTCACTTAACTTGTTCCAACCGTCTACCACTCTATTTGCGAAGGTGAATTTTCTTACGTTTCTTCGGCATCTGTGTTTAGCTAGTTTAAATCTATGACCTCTTGTTCTTGAAGTTCCAGGTCTCAGGAAATCTTCCCTGTCGATTTTATCAATTCCTGTTACTATTTTGTACGTAGTGATCATATCGCCTCTTTTTCTTCTATCTTCTAGTTTTTGCATATTTAATGCCTCTAACCTCTCCTCATAGCTCTTGTCCTTCATTTCTGGGAGCCACTTAGTGGCATGTCGTTGCACCTTTTCCAGTTTGTTGATGTGCTTCTTAAGATAAGGGCACCATACAACCGCTGCATATTCCAGCTTTGGTCTAATAAAAGTCGTGAACAATTTCTTTAGTATTTCTCCATCCATGTACTTAAAAGCAATTCTTAGGTTAGAAAGTGTAGCATAGGCTCCTCGCACAATGTTCTTGATGTGGTCCTCAGGTGACAGTTTTCTATCTAAAACCACCCCTAGATCCCTTTCTTTATCAGAATTCTTTAAAGATTTCTCACATAATTTATAGGTTGTGTGGGGTCTATGTTCACCAATTCCACATTCCATAACATGGCATTTATTCACATTAAATTCCATTTGCCAAGTGTTGCTCCAAATACTTATTTTGTCCAGGTCTTCTTGAAGGGCATGACAATCATCTAGGTTTCTTATCTTCCCTATTAACTTAGCATCATCAGCAAACATGTTCATGTAATTCTGTAATCCCTCTGGTAGATCGTTTATGTAGACAATGAACATTACCGGTGCAAGAACTGAACCCTGTGGTACTCCACTCGTGACATTCCTCCAATCCGATACCTTGCCTCTGATTACGGCCCTCATTTTTCTGTCAGTTAGGAAATTTTTCATCCATGTTAGTAGCTTACCCGTCACCCCTCCAATATGTTCCAGTTTCCAGAACAACCTCTTATGGGGAACTCTGTCGAAAGCCTTTTTTAGGTCCAGATAGATGCAGTCAACCCAACCATCTCTTTCCTGTAAAATCTCTGTTGCTCGATCATAAAAACTGAGTAAGTTCGTTACACAGGATCTTCCAGATCGAAAACCATACTGTCGGTCTGATATTATATCATTTCTCTCCAGGTGTTCTACCCATTTAGTTTTAATTATTTTTTCCAATATTTTGACTATTACACTTGTCAATGATACAGGTCTATAATTAAGGGGGTCTTCCCTGCTTCCACTTTTGTAGATTGGAACTATGTTAGCCTTTTTCCACACATCAGCTACAACTCCTGTAAACAGGGATGCCTGAAAAATCAGCTGAAGTGGAATGCTGAGCTCAGGTGCACACTCTCTCAGAACCCATGGTGAAACTCCATCTGGACCAACTGCCTTGTTCTTACTTAGCTCTTGAGCATTTTTTCCACTTCGTCTCTAGTCACCTCTATGTGCTCTATGTTGTTCTCTGGAATTCTTATTGTGTCTGGTTCCCTAAAGATTTAATTTTGTACAAACACACTTTGGAACTTTTCGTTTAGTGTTTCACACATTCCTTTTCATTTCCGTGAATCTATTCCCATTATCAACCTCTGAATATCCT
>WNGS01001312.1:65259522-65303802 GCA_020271785.1 Procambarus virginalis | reverse complement strand
TGGGTAACACTAGAGACCTAGCGCGAGTTTACAGGCACTAGGGAGGAACTATGAAGAGGAAATTACGTACGTTTGGGTTTATTTTTGAATAAACACAACGTTGGACAGCTTTCATTCATTAGGGAGTGAGTATCATAGACTGGGTCCCCTTTATTTGAATAGTAGTGTTTACACAGATTAAAATTGACTCTGGGGATACTGAAAGAAGATATTTATGTCTGTGTGGTTGCTATGTGGTTCTATTACATCCTGTCAAGGAAGAGTTTCAGACCAGGGTTATACACTTAAGAGAAAGGTGTTTTATAAATGTAATCTGACATACAGAAATATAGGAGTGGAATTAATGTTAGTAGCTTTAGAGGATCTTAAACAAACGGAGTTTTGAGTGTTGTCGTTCGACAGCTACCTATAGTTCTACCATACGCTCCCCCTATTGTTACCTGAAACCGCGACATACTTTAGCCTGGCCTCTCGATCCCGACTCGCTAGCGCTTGCTGTGTAGAGGCTGAGGTAGTTTGCAGAGGTTAACCACATGCACAGATACGTAAGTAAGATAGAGATAGAGTAATGCATAATATAGTGAGAGGAGAGCGAGTTAGGTGCATATTATGATCTTAGAGAGTATACAACTGTTTTAGAGAATTTCTTAGTTATGTGTTGTATGTGGGTGCTGAAGTTGAGTCTCTTGTCATAATAGGCCAAGAAACTTTCCATCATTTTTAGGCTTATTAACATTTCGTCTGAAGTTGAATTTGCATTTGTTGATTGCTTCCAAATAAGACGTAGTAGGTCTTTTCTATGTTAAGTGTTAGTTGTTGGTTGACATCCTAAGTGGACTATTTTCTTATTGGTTTACAACATTATTGTTGGAACGGGTGGGGTTGGGGTCTGAGTAGATGAGGGTAGTACTGTATCATCAGCAAACATATAGGTTAAGAATGTTAGAGACATTAGGCAGATATTGTGTATATAAGAAACAGGAGGGGTACTAGGATGCTGACCTGTGGTACACCTACGGTTAGTGGAGAGGTTATATCATTGATGGCTAGAGCAGCAGTATACCCGAGAACTTCAACAAGACTTGTGATCTGAGGCAAGTAAATTGACACCAGTAATTCCATTATCACAACTATCATGCAAGAGGGGCCACACATCTATGGACATCCAAGTAAAATCAGCAGACTTCTAGATGTTACTGCTGCTCGGCTTAGACTCGGTTACAAGTATCTTGGGAATTCTCATTATCTGCCGATGTAGACCTGACCAAATGTAAACTGTGTCAACAAAATTATTCGCACACCCTCCGTCACTATGTGATGGAGTGCGAAAAGATACGTGAATTTAGAGACAATTCTATAACCAATGTTCCAGCGATGTGTAAATATTTCATTCAAAATGATCTGCTACCAGAAATTTTAGCCAAATATCCCCAGTTTGCTAACTGTAGGTAGTAACTGAGTGATTGTAACCTATCCACCGCTGCCCACTGGATGGGGGCGGTGTGCAGGACAAACATATAAATTGTGACACTAGCTCTCCACATATGTCAGTTGCTTAATTTAGAACCTGTACTTGAGGTCGATCTCGAACCCATTGTTGATGTGACGACTTATATTGAATTTTGTAACTAGCTTATCAAGATTGTAACTTGCTTAGCTAAATGAATTGTGGGTTCAGTCCCTGAGCCCATTATGTGCCTCTGTAACCCTTTCCACTACCGCCCACAAGATGGGTATGGGGTGCATAATAAATGAACTAAACTAAAAAAAACTGATGGCTTCATATTGGTATCTATCAATAAGATAGGATCGGATATAGTTCAGGGCAACCCTTAGATTCTATAATGGTGGAGTTTAAGTAAGAAGTAGTTATGGTTAACAGTATCAAAGGCCTTTCTACTGTTAGTACTAGTAACTATTTTTTTTTCTACCACAGACGTGGCCACACATTAACAATGCTAACCAGAATATATACATTTTCTTCTGTCCTCCATAGACAGGGTTAGAGATGTGTTAAACATATATTTGAAGGGTTTATTGAACAATCATCCACTGAAGGTGAGTCGGTGCTTTAAAAATGCTAAGCTAACCTATATACGTAAATACATAGATACACAGATTTATGTATGCCTTACATAAAGTGTTCGATGTGTCATCTACAGTGTCATTAATGTACATTTACAAAGGTGAAATGTAATTCTGATCAGCTTCCATATATACTTTATACCCATACATACACATACACACACATATACATATATACACACATGCATTCACAGACATTTATCTCATTTACTCTGACAGGGTGAGATAGCTGATAAAGAAACTAGTGTGCAATTAAGCACTTAATCACTGAAGGTGATTAAGGTGCTTTTACAAGCTCAGGTTATATAGTTACATCATATACATTGTATAATTAATCTATTACATGGTCAATCTTGGATACAAGTCCAATATATCATCAAGTGTTCCAGTACTCATATAGTAGTTACACAGTTCAGCATACCTTAGCCCAGGAGGGCGAAAGTCAGCCAATATGGGACATTCTACAATATAATGTTCAAGTGAGTGCATGTTTTCTCTTTCACAAAGTTGACACATTGTGTACTCGACATTTGGGTTTTGAGAAAGCTGCCAGATACGTCTATATCCCAGGCGTATTCTGGCCACTATAACATCACATTGCGGGTTCTTGTTCTATTAGTCCATATGTGAATGTTTCCTCACGATATCTATCATAATATTTAATGCTACAACTTTCAGGTCTTTGTGAATTTGTTAGGTCGGTGAGATCTTCATTAGATATTTGTTTAAGTATTCTCTTTGTCACTGCTAATGAAATACCCATATCAATTTCTACCACTGGTTTCTACAGGCTGTCTTTGCAAGCATATCAACAGTGTCATGCCTTGAGATGCCCACATGTGATGGTATCCATGGAATTTAATTTCAAATCTGTTTTCTTTAGCAGCTAAGACATTCATTCGAATATCACTGACTATTTTCTGGGTGTCAATAATATGTGCGTTCAATGCCAGGAGTGCTAGTAACAGTACTAGTTCTATCTAGAGCTACGGTCAGTCCCCGTGGCGCTGTGGTAAAGCACTCGCTCGGCGCTTCGCAAGCGTTTTAGCTGGGTTTGTATCCTGGCGGGGGAGGATTGACTGGGCGCCAATCCTTAACTTTAGCCTCTGTTCACCCAGCAGTGAATGGGTACCTGGTTGTTAAACGATTTGGCGGGTCGTATTCCTCGGAAAAATTAAGATTATGACTTGCCCGAAACGCCATGCGCACTAGTGGCTGTACAAGAACGTAAAAACTCTTGTATATATAAAAAATCCAACATTCTGTTTGTAACTCAAGATGTAGTTGCATACTTTTACCTAAATAAACTATATTATTAGTATCATTACACAGAGTAATCACACTAGCGTGACTGCATCAATGAGTAAATCTATAGGAGCTGTGATGAGGGCTCGAATCTATGTGGTGGGTGTTGACACGACACGCTCTAGACAACTCCGGATTTTCTCATCGATGCCTCACGTTAGTGTGATTACTAACTATTGAGTGTGACTGAGTGGCGTGTGAGTGAGATTGCTGGGACTGAGTGGATAATTTTAGCTGTTAAATGAACTAAACATATCCTTACAAAGTCAGCTTAAGGACGCCTTCACACTACGAGGTAAAATCGAAAGGTTTTCAAAGAAAATATTACTGTGACAAACACGGTTGGCTGAAGAAGAGCTGTAAATGTTTTTAAATTTTGATGAATATATGAGAGAGAAGGATGTCAAGCGGCAGTTGGTACGTAACCATCGTTCAACACCACTTACAATCACTCACACAATCTGTTGCTTGTAATTACCCGAAGAAGATCCCAGAAATGCCAATACGAGGGTAATAGATCCATTTGTAGCCTACATTGTAGATACCGATTTAAGCATAAGTGAAAAAGAAAGACTCATCGATCTATCAACGTCTCAATGCTAAAATCCAATCATCCTTAGCAAGACATCATTTTTTGCTCTCCATAAAATGTGAATATCCATTGCTAAGTGTAAAAGCAGTAGCAATAATAATAATAATAATAATAATAATAATAATAATAATAATAATAATAATAATAATAATAATAATAATAATAATAATAATGTTTATTCACGTAAAAATACATACATAGAAAATGAGTTACAAACAGAATGTTGGATTTCTAGATAGAGCTAAAGCCTAATGCCACTAATACACACAGTGTTACTGGCAAGATGTGTGGGGGAAAAACTTAATAACTAACACTTAAAACTAACTGAGCTCAAAAGCATGACTTGAACTGAAACAAGGGAAAAAAGAATGACAATAATTACATACTGAATGGAACAGCAAAAATTGCAACAACATCAGAAGTAATTTAACTAATAAACAACATATGACTACAATTTTCTTCAAGTTTATACATAGCAGATATCAGCAGTTATAGTAGTAGTAGTATAGTAGGCATCCATCAGTGTCAGGAGACTATAGAGTTGCGCTCTAGTTGTTGGTCTGCAGTGGCCTCTCCAGGGAGCAAAGCCACGGTAGGCTGATACAAAAGAGAAGCTGTTACCCAAGCAGCAGGTCCCTCCCCTCTCCACAGCAAGTTATACAAGTTGGTCAGTAATCAATATTGTTTGAAAATAGGAAGACAATAGCAAGTTTTAAATATATAGAGTACACTTGAGAGGATGTGTAGATGTAGATGACGATGACTTAATGTCTAACATACTCAAAGATTTAAGTAAGGGTGCCGAGTACTGTCTCGGACCAGAATTTGTTATTGTTCTAAAAGCAGATTTGTGCTGGGTAATTAGAGGAGATAGATGATTGTGTGTAGTAGAACCTTAAGCACAGATACCATAACTGATATAAGGATTGATGAGAGCGTAATAGAGCATTACCAAGGCAGGGCGAGGTACATAATATCAATACCAACTGTTTTAGAAACTTTTTTTAGCTATATTTTGAATGTGGCCCTGGAAATTCAGCTTGATATCAGTAACACCAAGGAATTTACATTACTAATTTGGATATTGTTAATTCTTAGATTAATTTGATCTGAGGCTTCATTACCAACCAAAATATAGAAGGTTTTATACTTGTTATGGGTTAGTTTATTAGGAGTTAGCCAAAGATGGACTATATTTAGTTCAGTATTCACTGTGTCATTCAGAATGAGAGGGTTAGGACTGGAGAAATTGAAGGACTCGATCAATGTGTTAATTATGTTAATTAACATTGTTCAGCCCCACGTGTACTCAAGATTCAGGTACTATCAGGGAGACTTTGCCAGGTATGGTAATGATAAAGTTTATTTAGGGAAAAGTACATACATACAAAATGAGCTACATGATAGAGCAAATATATATTATGCCTAAAGCCACAAGTTCTTACAGCGTTTCCATCATACTTGCCTATTAAATATTTGTCCCACACTTATAGAAGTGTTTTAATATTCGCGATTTTGTGAGTTTTCAGGTTAGAAAACAGTGATTCATTTCGCGATGTGTTGTGGCGACACTGGGAGATCTGTGAAGGTCAGGGAATGTTCACCAGAATTTGAGTGTGTAGTGAGAGTTGTGAGTGGAAAGCATTTAACGATTTGGGAATTTAGCCACAGCTTGTAGAGGTCAACTGAGCTTGTAGAGGTCAGCTGAGCTTGTAGAGGTCAACTGAGCTTGTAGAGGTCAGCTGAGCTTGTAGAGGTCAGCTGAGCTTGTAGAGGTCAACTGAGCTTGTAGAGGTCAGCTGAGCTTGTAGAGGTCAACTGAGCTTGTAGAGGTCAGCTGAGCTTGTAGAGGTCAGCTGAGCTTGTAGAGGTCAACTGAGCTTGTAGAGGTCAGCTGAGCTTGTAGAGGTCAGCTGAGCTTGTAGAGGTCAACTGAGCTTGTAGAGGTCAGCTGAGCTTGTAGAGGTCAACTGAGCTTGTAGAGGTCAGCTGAGCTTGTAGAGGTCAGCTGAGCTTGTAGAGGTCAGCTGAGCTTGTAGAGGTCAGCTGAGCTTGTAGAGGTCAACTGAGCTTGTAGAGGTCAGCTGAGCTTGTAGAGGTCAGCTGAGCTTGTAGAGGTCAGCTGAGCTTGTAGAGGTCAGCTGAGCTTGTAGAGGTCAGCTGAGCTTGTAGAGGTCAACTGAGCTTGTAGAGGTCAGCTGAGCTTGTAGAGGTCAGCTGAGCTTGTAGAGGTCAGCTGAGCTTGTAGAGGTCAGCTGAGCTTGTAGAGGTCAACTGAGCTTGTAGAGGTCAGCTGAGCTTGTAGAGGTCAGCTGAGCTTGTAGAGGTCAGCTGAGCTTGTAGAGGTCAGCTGAGCTTGTAGAGGTCAGCTGAGCTTGTAGAGGTCAGCTGAGCTTGTAGAGGTCAGCTGAGCTTGTAGAGGTCAGCTGAGCTTGTAGAGGTCAGCTGAGCTAGTAGAGGTCAGCTTAGCTTGTAGAGGTCAGCTGAGCTAGTAGAGGTCAGCTGAGCTTGTAGAGGTCAGCTGAGCTTGTAGAGGTCAGCTGAGCTAGTAGAGGTCAGCTGAGCTTGTAGAGGTCAGCTGAGCTTGTAGAGGTCAGCTGAGCTAGTAGAGGTCAGCTGAGCTTGTAGAGGTCAGCTGAGCTTGTAGAGGTCAGCTGAGCTTGTAGAGGTCAGCTGAGCTTGTAGAGGTCAGCTGAGCTTGTAGAGGTCAACTGAGCTTGTAGAGGTCAGCTGAGCTTGTAGAGGTCAACTGAGCTTGTAGAGGTCAGCTGAGCTTGTAGAGGTCAGCTGAGCTTGTAGAGGTCAGCTGAGCTTGTAGAGGTCAGCTGAGCTTGTAGAGGTCAGCTGAGCTTGTAGAGGTCAGCTGAGCTTGTAGAGGTCAGCTGAGCTTGTAGAGGTCAGCTGAGCTTGTGGAGGTCAGCTGAGCTAGTAGAGGTCAGCTTAGCTTGTAGAGGTCAGCTGAGCTAGTAGAGGTCAGCTGAGCTTGTAGAGGTCAGCTGAGCTTGTAGAGGTCAGCTGAGCTAGTAGAGGTCAGCTGAGCTTGTAGAGGTCAGCTGAGCTTGTAGAGGTCAGCTGAGCTAGTAGAGGTCAGCTGAGCTTGTAGAGGTCAGCTGAGCTTGTAGAGGTCAGCTGAGCTTGTAGAGGTCAGCTGAGCTTGTAGAGGTCAGCTGAGCTTGTAGAGGTCAACTGAGCTTGTAGAGGTCAACTGAGTGAGGTCACCCACGATGTCTCAGGGGTCATGACCTGTATACCCAGCGTTGCTGGTATACAGATCAGCTGTTGACTAATAGCTGCAGTGTAGTATTAACAATATTATTAACAGGGGGTGTAAGTATATTGTAAGTATATATTGTAAGTAAGTATATTGAAGTAGGAGTAATATTTTTAGGAAGTAATAATTATAAGTGGTCATTTTTAGAACTTGTTTAGTGGTTTAGATTCATAATTTTATTTGAACATATTTTATTTTGTTGAATGATGAATGCATGTTTCGTGTCATATTCCCCCATATCTGTGTGTCCACTCCATGCCTGTGAGAGCAGGTCGGGGGTTGCAAGTATATGAAGGCTTAGGCGAGGGCCCAGGAGCTGGAGTTTGACGGTAATCCTGCAATATATTGTGATTGAGCGGAGTAGACTAATATTTGGTGCGGTGTGGAGGCTGGCGGTGTTTGGGGAAATGTTCACCTTATTGCGGCGTGTGACTCTTTCACTCCATTCAGACGCACTGGTATTGTACGAGCACCATAGAGGAGACTATCAGTAGACTTAACCTCTGGGGATGACCGGAGGTTAAGGTCAGGTCAAGGTGCATTGACAGTTGGGAGTAGAGTACCCGCGGGAGAGTGACTGACAGTTGGGAGTAGAGTACCCGCGGGAGAGTGACTGACAGTTGGGAGTAGAGTACCCGCGGGAGAGCGAGAGACAGTTGGGAGTAGAATACCCGCGGGAGAGTGAGAGACAGTTGGGAGTAGAATACCCGCGGGAGAGTGAGAGACAGTTGGGAGTAGAGTACCCCTCGGGAGAGTGAGAGACAGTTGGGAGTAGAGTACCCACGGGAGAGTGAGAGACAGTTGGGAGTAGAATACCCGCGGGAGAGTGAGGGACAGTTGGGAGTAGAATACCCGCGGGAGAGTGAGGGACAGTTGGGAGTAGAATACCCGCGGGAGAGTGAGAGACAGTTGGGAGTAGAATACCCGCGGGAGAGTGAGGGACAGTTGGGAGTAGAGTACCCCTCGGGAGAGTGAGAGACAGTTGGGAGTAGAGTACCCACGGGAGAGTGAGAGACAGTTGGGAGTAGAGTACCCCTCGGGAGAGTGAGAGACAGTTGGGAGTAGAATACCGCGGGAGAGTGAGGGACAGTTGGGAGTAGAGTACCCCTCGGGAGAGTGAGAGACAGTTGGGAGTAGAGTACCACGGGAGAGTGAGAGACAGTTGGGAGTAGAGTACCCCTCGGGAGAGTGAGAGACAGTTGGGAGTAGAGTACCCCTCGGGAGAGTGAGAGACAGTTGGGAGTAGAGTACCCACGGGAGAGTGAGGGACAGTTGGGAGTAGAGTACCCACGGGAGAGTGAGAGACAGTTGGGAGTAGAATACCCACGGGAGAGTGAGGGACAGTTGGGAGTAGAGTACCCACGGGAGAGTGAGAGACAGTTGGGAGTAGAGTACCCGCGGAGAGTGAGAGACAGTTGGGAGTAGAGTACCCGCGGGAGAGTGAGAGACAGTTGGGAGTAGAGTACCCGCGGGAGAGTGAGAGACAGTTGGGAGTAGAGTACCTGCGGGAGAGCGAGAGACAGTTGGGAGTAGAGTACCTGCGGGAGAGCGAGAGACAGTTGGGAGTAGAGTACCTGCAGGAGAGCGAGAGACAGTTGGGAGTAGAGTACCTGCGGGAGAGCGAGAGACAGTTGGGAGTAGAGTACCCGCGGGAGAGCGAGAGACAGTTGGGAGTAGAGTACCTGTGGGAGAGTGAGAGACAGTTGGGAGTAGAGTACCTGCAGGAGAGTGAGAGACAGTTGGGAGTAGAGTACCCGCGGGAGAGCGAGAGACAGTTGGGAGTAGAGTACCTGTGGGAGAGTGAGAGACAGTTGGGAGTAGAGTACCTGCAGGAGAGTGAGAGACAGTTGGGAGTAGAGTACCCGCGGGAGAGTGAGAGACAGTTGGGAGTAGAGTACCCGCGGGAGAGTGAGAGACAGTTGGGAGTAGAGTACCCGCGGGAGAGCGAGAGACAGTTGAAGTTTTTTTTTATTTTTTTTTTTATTTTTATTTTTACATGCAAACATGCAAATTAAATACAATAAAAACAATTAGAGACACATTACACCAATAGAAACAAAAAAAAAAAACCATCAGCCAGAAGGGCCGACAGTATAGCATAACAAAGCACAAAACGCAAAAAGGCATGGAAAGTACAGTACAAAGGGTAAACACATGCAGTACAAAGAATAATCAAATGCAGTACAAAGGATAAACAAATGCAAAATAACAAAACACAGGCGCATATCAAACAGCACAAAACCATCGGTACACAACAAACAAAACAAACACCGGCCTGAAGGACCATACCCAAAATACAATAACACATAAACCAAGACCTCAATACAAAGAAAGCAGAGGAGAAAAGAAAAAATAAATACAATAAATTAAAAAGAGATGCGAACACTCTAGCCTGAAGGGCACATAATACAACAAATCAAAGAAACATAATTCACGAAAAGGTATAGCCCTAAATATACAAGAAACAGGGACATTTAGAAACCAAAGCCGACATCGGCCTGAAGGGCATACAATAACCATCACTAACAAACCAAAGTCCAATACACACCCGATACACCAGCAAGCACACGGACCATCATGACTGCGCATACTTTTCCGGCCACTCTGCAGCCGGGAAAAGAGTACAATACGCCTCCCACTCACCAGGATTTCGTCCGTAATAGGGGGACGAAGGGTCGTCCGAGGATCAGGCATCGAAATCGGCCACCTTCAACAAATAACTGTCCTCTGGACCCAGACAGTCGCGGGGTCCCACGGAATAGGCATCACTCGGCGATAAAAGTAATACTGATAGGGTTGGTCTTCGAATCATACGCCACGCGTTTGCCAAGATGAACGGGACGGGCTTAATCTTACAGGCTCGGGCAACGGGCAGCGCCAGTGTAACTCGGCCGCCCACAGGGCTTCGCAGCAAACCACCGGACGGGACACCTGCAGGGGNAACAAAACAAACACCGGCTGAAGGACCACTACCAAAATACAATAACACATAAACCAAGACCTCAATACACAAAGAAAGCAGAGGTGAACAAGAAAAAATAAATACAATAAATTAATAACAGAGAGCGAACACTCAAGCCTGAAGGGCACATAATACAACAAATCAAATAAACATAATTCACGAAAAGGTATAGCCTAAATGTACAAGAAACAGGGACATTTAGAAAACAAAAACGACATCGGCCTGAAGGGCACACAATAACAATCACATAACAGACCAACGTCCAAGACACACCCGATACACACAGCAAGCACACGGACCATCATGACTGCGCATACTTTTCCGGCCACTCTGCAGCGGGGAAAAGAGTACAATACGCCTCCCACATCACCAGGATTTCGTCCGTAATAGGGGGACGAAGGGTCGTCCGAGGATCAGGGCATCGAAATCGGCACACCTTCAACAAATAACTTATCCTCTGGAACCCAGACAGTCGTGGGGTCCCACGGAAGAGGCATCACTCGGCGATAAAAGTTAATACTGATAGGGTTGGTCTTCGAATCATACGCCACGCCGTTGCCAAGATGAACGGGACGGGCTTCCTCTTACAGGCGCGGGCAACGGGCAGCGCACTTGTAACCTCGGCAGCCCCACAGGGCTTCGCAGCAACCACCGGACGGGACACCTGCAGGGGCTCCTCTCGCCGAACCTCCTTCTTGAGTACCAACACTAGGTCCCGGCTGCACCAGCACCCCCCTCACCAACATCCGGAGGAGCAACCCCCCCACTGCGGGGAACCGCCGACAGAAGACACAGGAGGTGATCATACACACAATCCTTGGCATCAGCAGGTACATGGACGTCAGCGTCCACCACCTCAACTCCCGAAACCCATCAGCGTCAAAATCCTCCACATCAGCCCATGCAGTAGACGAACGCCTGGACCGCTTGGGCACCGGGCGCACATCCTCAGAGCCTGAAGCGGACCCAGACCCACGGGCATCACAAGCCGCGCGGACCAACGCCCGTCTCATGACTGCAGCAGCCTCAACCGCAGGGGGAACCGGACCACACACACAACAGGAGGCCCACAGCCACCTCAGCACTCAGCGCAGCCTGGACCCGAGGCGATGTCGCATGCGAGCACGCAGGGCCAGGCGCAGAAACCGAAGACGGGCGCGCAGACGGCGAGGAGGGGACATCAGAAAGGCCCACGGGAGCACCAGGGACAGGAGCAGGAGTATCCACCGAGGGCATCGCAACATCCGGAATAGGGTCGGCGACAGTCGGGGGAACTTCCACCACAGGGGCGCATCATGCGACCCAGGGGGCGCAGCCGCGTCTGGAGAGGCGTCCTCCTCCACAGGAGTGGTGGGAAGTCCTCCTCGCTGAAGAGGTTCACAGGTGCAGAGGCGGGCGCAGAACATTCAGCAGCTTGATGGCCCGACAGGCCACAACGATAACATGTCCTAGGCTGGCGGCGTAGAATACACGAACTGTGTACCCCATCAGCCGCACAGAGGACGGATATCCTCTCGTAGCCTCATGCCCAGGGTACGAATGTTCGTCCGGACGCCCTTAAGTGGGCTCGAAGACACCACATTCACTCGCACACTCTCGACGGCGCCAAACCTGCCGAAATACCGCCGTAGCAGACCCTCTGGAAATTCTAACGGAGCTCCATGGACGCTGACGTAGGTGAGGGCACCACTCCGATCCGAGATGGAAACAGTGCCCTCACCATTCTGTAGAGGCAGAGTCCGCCCCCCGTACCTACGGAGAAATGCACGATACGCCATTTCTTCAGTGAACTTTATAATCACCCGACGGGCCGTCACCAGCTCGACACCGTAGATATCGATCACAGGCACCTGCAGCTGCTCACACGCCCGTGCAATCTCGGGTACCCAGCCCGGCTTGAAAATTCCAGGCCCACAGACTGAGCCCGCAATACTGGTGGGAGGGTGACCCCCATCGTAACGCAGGTCCGCCACGTCAGCAAACAGCCAGCCAGGCAACAACACTGGGAGGGCAGCTACGCCCCGCCACCTGGCGATCAAACAGCCAACCGAGACAGTTGGAAGTAGAAAGACCGCGGGGAGTGAGAGGGACAGTTGGGGTAGAGTACCTGCAGGAGAGTGAGAGACAGTTGGAGTAGAGTACCCGCGGGAGAGCGAGAGACAGTTGGAAGTAGAGTACCCGCGGGAGAGTGAGAGACAGGGGAGAGAGTACCTGCAGGAGAGTGAGAGACAATTGGGAGTAGAGTACCCGCGGGAGAGTGAGAGACAGTGGGAGTAGAGTACCCGCGGGAGAGCGAGGGACAGTTGGGAGTAGAGTACCCGCGGGAGAGCGAGAGACAGTTGGGAGTAGAGTACCCGCGGGAGAGTGAGAGACAGTTGGGAGTAGAGTACCCGCGGGAGAGCGAGAGACAGTTGGGAGTAGAGTACCCACGGGAGAGTGAGGGACAGTTGGGAGTAGAGTACCCACGGGAGAGCGAGAGACAGTGGGAGTAGAGTACCCCTCGGGAGAGTGAGAGACAGTTGGGAGTAGAGTACCACGGGAGAGTGAGGGACAGTTGGGAGTAGAGTACCCACGGGAGAGTGAGGGACAGTTGGGAGTAGAGTACCCGCGGGAGAGTGAGGGACAGTTGGGAGTAGAGTACCCACGGGAGAGCGAGAGACAGTTGGGAGTAGAGTACCCCTCGGGAGAGCGAGAGACAGTTGGGAGTAGAGTACCCACGGGAGAGTGAGGGACAGTTGGGAGTAGAGTACCCACGGGAGAGTGAGGGACAGTTGGGAGTAGAGTACCCGCGGGAGAGTGAGAGACAGTTGGGAGTAGAGTACCCGCGGGAGAGTGAGGGACAGTTGGGAGTAGAGTACCCGCGGGAGAGTGAGGGACAGTTGGGAGTAGAGTACCCACGGAGAGCGAGAGACAGCTGTGAGTAGAGTACCTGCGGGAGAGCGAGAGACAGTTGGGAGCAGAGTACCCGCGGGAGAGCGAGAGACAGTTGGAAGTAGAGTACCTGCGGGAGAGCGAGAGACAGTTGGGAGTAGAGTACCTGCAGGAGAGCGAGAGACAGTTGAGAGTAGAGTACCCGCGGGAGAGCGAGAGACAGCTGTGAGTAGAGTACCTGTGGGAGAGCGAGAGACAGTTAGGAGTAGAGTACCTGCGGGAGAGTGAGTGACAGCTGTGAGTAGAGTACCCACGGGAGAGTGAGGGACAGTTGGGAGTAGAGTACCCACGGGAGAGTGAGAGACAGTTGGGAGTAGAGTACCCACGGGAGAGCGAGAGACAGTTGGGAGCAGAGTACCTGCGGGAGAGCGAGAGACAGTTGGGAGTAGAGTACCTGCGGGAGAGCGAGAGACAGTTGGGAGTAGAGTACCTGCAGGAGAGCGAGAGACAGTTGAGAGTAGAGTACCCGCGGGAGAGCGAGAGACAGTTGGGAGCAGAGTACCCACGGGAGAGCGAGAGACAGTTGGGAGTAGAGTACCCACGGGAGAGTGAGGGACAGTTGGGAGTAGAGTACCTGCAGGAGAGCGAGAGACAGTTGGGAGTAGAGTACCCGCGGGAGAGCGAGAGACAGTTGGGAGTAGAGTACCCGCGGGAGAGTGAGAGACAGTTGGGAGTAGAGTACCCGCGGGAGAGCGAGAGACAGCTGTGAGTAGAGTACCTGCGGGAGAGCGAGAGACAGCTGTGAGTAGAGTACCTGCGGGAGAGCGAGAGACAGCTGTGAGTAGAGTACCCGCGGGAGAGCGAGAGACAGTTGGGAGCAGAGTACCCGCGGGAGAGCGAGAGACAGCTGTGAGTAGAGTACCTGCGGGAGAGCGAGAGACAGTTGGGAGTAGAGTACCTGCGGGAGAGCGAGAGACAGTTGGGAGTAGAGTACCTGCGGGAGAGTGAGAGACAGTTGGGAGTAGAGTACCCGCGGGAGAGCGAGAGACAGCTGTGAGTAGAGTACCCGCGGGAGAGCGAGAGACAGCTGTGAGTAGAGTACCCGCGGGAGAGCGAGAGACAGCTGTGAGTAGAGTACCTGCGGGAGAGCGAGAGACAGTTGGGAGTAGAGTACCCGCAGGAGAGCGAGAGACAGTTGGGAGTAGAGTACCCGCGGGAGAGCGAGAGACAGTTGGGAGTAGAGTACCTGCGGGAGAGCGAGAGACAGTTGGGAGTAGAGTACCTGCGGGAGAGCGAGAGACAGTTGGGAGTAGAGTACCCGCAGGAGAGCGAGAGACAGTTGGGAGTAGAGTACCTGCGGGAGAGCGAGAGACAGTTGGGAGTAGAGTACCTGCAGGAGAGCGAGAGACAGTTGGGAGTAGAGTACCTGCGGGAGAGCGAGAGACAGTTGGGAGTAGAGTACCTGCGGGAGAGTGAGAGACAGTTGGGAGTAGAGTACCTGCGGGAGAGCGAGAGACAGTTGGGAGTAGAGTACCTGCGGGAGAGCGAGAGACAGTTGGGAGTAGAGTACCCGCAGGAGAGCGAGAGACAGTTGGGAGTAGAGTACCTGCGGGAGAGCGAGAGACAGTTGGGAGTAGAGTACCCGCAGGAGAGCGAGATACAGTTGGGAGTAGAGTACCTGCGGGAGAGCGAGAGACAGTTGGGAGTAGAGTACCTGCGGGAGAGCGAGAGACAGTTGGGAGTAGAGTACCCGCAGGAGAGCGAGATACAGTTGGGAGTAGAGTACCCGCAGGAGAGCGAGAGACAGTTGGGAGTAGAGTACCTGCGGGAGAGCGAGAGACAGTTGGGAGTAGAGTACCTGCGGGAGAGCGAGAGACAGTTGGGAGTAGAGTACCTGCGGGGGACCGAGAGACAGTTGGGAGTAGAGTACCTGCGGGGGACCGAGAGACACATCCACAGGTGGAAGACAGCTGCCCTCTACCACACTCACGGGGGCTCCTCACCACCACCCTGACGGTCAGCCCCACACCTCGGTACATCACTGGTCCATCACCTCGGGGAATCCCGTTATCATATTCGTGCCCCTGTCACCTCCGCGGCTTAATCTTCATCAATCAATCAATCCGGGGATCCCATACCAGCCCTCTTAGAACACCAACACTGGACCTCAGAGAACAACGTCCCACTGCCAGCGGGACCCCAGAGGACAATGTCCTACCGCCAGCCCAGTCCCCAGTGGACGATTTTTTTTTTTATATTTTTTTATAAATTTTGCCCGGAGGGGCGAGTTTATTGAACAGTGTCACTCATCCTGTGAGTAGACACACTGCCATAGCAGCATGTACAACACTCCCCAATTGGAAGAAAACCCGCTGGGTTGTTCATTCTGTCACTTGTACCCAGACACAGCTGGGACTTGCTTAACTGTCTCAAGTGAACAGCTCCTCAAACTAGAAGATTAACATCTGTCAACCCTTAAAAGCTTATGTTATCTTGCGGAGTGCTAAATGGGGGAATCTTTTAAGAACAGTATCAATATTTGACAAATAGTGTTTTCCCTAACTCAAGCAATGTTGAGTTTATTATTCTACACATATTTCTATTCACTCTGTTGAGTGATTCCCTCCCCCACTTCCCTGCGTCGTGTGGATTTAATGGCGAGCGGAAGTTGTTCTCTGAAGAAGTTGTGTTGGAGCAACAGGAGGCCAAAAGTAGGACGCGTTCTACGGTGCCAACCACATGGGGCTTTGAAACTTGTAGTCTCTAGAGCTGCGAAGAACCCCACTATACATCCACAGGTATACGGACGTGCGGCCAATTCCAGATCGGCTGGGACGACCGACATGTGCGGTCCAGAGCGGCTCAGTGCGGCACAGGGCGGTCCAGAGCGGCCCAGGGCGGTCCAGGGCGGAGCCAGCGAGATTTCTTTCCAACATTTTAGAGTAGGATGATGTATAATTGTGGATAATGTGTAATGATGTATAATTGATTACCTAGGATGTATTATTTTTATAAATNAAATAAGAAAGGGGGAACATGGCTGAAAAAGTTAGTTTAGTTCATTTATTATGCACCCCACACCCATCCTGTGGGCGGTAGTGGAAAGGGTTACAGAGGCACATAATGGGCTCAGGGACTGAACCCCACAATCATTTAGCTAAGCAAGTTACAATCTGAAAGCTAGTTACAAAATTCAATATAAGTCGTCACGTCAACAATGGGTTCGAGATCGACCTCAAGTACAGGTTCTAAATTAAGCAACTGACATATGTGGAGAGCTAGTGTCACAATTTAATGTTTGTCCTGCTGGCTGAAAAAGCAGCACAAATATAATTAGGTCGACAAACAGCGGGTTTAAAAAAAACAGACATGGGTTGACAATAGAGGGTAGGTAGGTTACAGGGAATTTATTAGGTAGTGCTTCGTTTTTATCTTAAATTGGTTGTGAGAGGTAGTCTTTAACATGATTGGGAAGGTCATTCCACATTCTGGGTCCCTTGATTTGTAGAGCATTTCTAGTTTGATTAAGTCGTACTCTTGGAATATCAAAACTGTATTTGTTTCTGGTGTGGTGCTCATGGGTTCTGTTACAACCTTCAATGAAGCTTTTGAGGTCAGGATTGGCATTACAGTTCAGCATTTTATATATGTATAATACATGAGAGAATGCGCAGTGACTTAATATCTAACATATTCAGAGATTTGAGTAGGGGTACCGAGTGATGTCTGGGCCAGAGTTGGATATTGTCCTAATAGCAGCTTTGTGTTGAGTAATTAGAGGACGTAAATGATTTGGGTAGTAGAACCCCAAGCACAAATTAATACCATAGTTGAGATATGGATAGATGAGGGAGTAATAGAGACTCACCAGGGCAGGGCGGGGACATAATATCTGATCTTAGAAAGAATGCTAACAGTTTTGAAACTTTTTTGGATATATTTAGAATGTGTTCCTGGAAATTCAGCTTGGGTCAATGAGAACGCCAAGGAATTTGCCATCTGTTTTGTTACAAATTTGTGTATTGTTTATTCTGAGATTTATTTGATTAGAGGATTTATTGCCAAACAGAATATAGAAAGTTTGTCAATGTTAAGGGTGAGTTTGTTGGCAGTTAGCCAAAGATGGACTTTATTTAGCTCAGTATTACTGTGGCATTTAGAGCAAGGGGGTCAGGACTGGAGTAAATGAAGGTTGTGTCGTCAGCAGCAAAATGAATTGTTTGAGGTGTTGGGAGGCATTTGGAAGGTCATTAATGTAGATGAGAAAGAGGGAGGGCCAAGTATGCTGCCCTGAGGAACACCGATGTTGATGGGTAGGGTGGGAGAAATGGAATTATTTACAGAAACATATTGTTTATGTATTATATGTATTGTAATACTGGATTGTATACTTTAGGTATTGTATATACTGGCTCCATCTATAATCCACATTATGTTTGTAACTTATCTTCTATGTATGTACTTTTACCTGAATAAACATTTTGATTTGATATTTTTAATCTTAAGTAATTTCTAGACAAAATTTATAGCAAATTTCTAGGCATTTCTAGCAAAATTGAAAACATGTTAACAGGTACTTAGTAAGAAAATTTGACAAAGATTAGCAGGTACATAATAGTAAATTTGAGTGTTATCAACAGTTACATTGTAGCGTAATTTGAGGATTATTTCAAGGCGTAATGCAGTAAAATATGCGCTAAATATATAACAACCATGATATAAGGTGACAGCAATGATTACAATGGTAAGTTGTATGGCTTAATACATATATTGCGGGATTGGGTAACACTAGAGAACTGCGAGTTACAGCACTAGGGAGGAAACTATGAAGATGAAATTACGTACGGTTTGGTTTTATTTTTGAATAAACCAAAAGTTGGACAGCTTTTCATTCATTAGGGAGTGAGTCTCATAGACTGGGTCCCTTTATTTGCATAGAGTGTTTACACAGATTAAGTTTGACTCTGGGGATAAAGAGATATTTATGTCTGATGTGGTGGGCATGTGTTCTATTACATCTGTCAAGGAAGAGTTCAGAACAGGGTTTGCACTTAAGAAAAGGTATGTTAGTTAGTTTATGTAAATGTAATTGACATAAGATAATGTATGGAGTGAATTAATGTTTAGTATGGTTGGGATTTAAACAACGGAGTTTAGGTTGTCTGACAGCATAGTTTGTTATTGTCCTGAAAGCAGAATTTTGCTGGGTGATGATGGACTTGAGGTGGTTTGCAGAGGTTGAACCCCAAGCACAGATACCGTAAGTAAGATAGGGTTAGATAAATGCATAATATAGTGAGAGGAGAGCAGAGTTAGGTACATAATATATGATCTTAGAGAGTATACCAACTGTCTTAGAGACTTTCTTAGTTATGTGTTGTATGTGGGTGCTGAAGTTGAGTCTCTTGTCTAAGTATAGGCCAAGAAACTTTTCATCATTTTTATTACTTATGTTAACATTATCTATCTGAAGCTGAATTGCATTTGTTGATTGCTTCCAAATAAGACGTAGTAGTTCTTTTCTATGTTAAGTGTTAGTTTGTTGGTTTACATCCATAAGTGGACTATTTTTAATTCATTGTTTACGGCATTATTTTTGTAAACGTGTGTGCGTTGGGGTCTGAGTAGATGAGGGTAGAACTGTATCATCAGCAAACAATATAGGTTTAAGAATGTTAGAGACATTAGGCAGATCATTGATGTATATAAGAAACAGGAGGGGTACTAGGATGCTGACCTGTGGTACCCCTACGGTTAGTGAGAGAGGTTATATCATTGATGGCTAGAGCAGCAGTATACCCGAGAACTTCAACAAGATCTTGTAGATCTGAGGCAAAGTGAAATTGACACCAGTAATTCCATCTATCATCATACTATCATGCAAGAGGAGCCACACATCTATGGATCATCCAATAAAATCAGCAGACTTCTAGATGTTACTACTGCTCGGCTTAGACTCGGTACAAGTATTAATAATAAAAATAAATAAATAAATATGTTTATTCAGGAAAGGTACATACATAGAGAGATTTACATAAGTGGATCAATTTATAGATAGAGCTAGTACATACAATGCCTAAAGCCACTATTACGCAATGCGTTTCGGGCAAGAAAACATTAATATATAAAACTTAATACTAATTGGACAAAAAGAATAAAATGGTTTGAGAACAGATACAAATAAAGGTACAAAAAAAAGGGGGAACATGACTGAAAAGCAGCACAAATACAATATGTAGACAAACAGCGTTGAAAAAAAAAAAAATAAGACATGGGTTGACAATAGAGGGGTAAGGTAGGTTACAGGGAGTTTATCAGGTAGTGTTTAGTTTAATCTTAAACTGGTTGAGAGAGGTACAGTCTTTAACATGGTTGGGAAGGTCATTCCACATTCTGGGTCCCTTGATTTGTAGAGCATTTCTAGTTTGGTTAAGTCGTACTCTTGGAATATCAAAACTGTATTTATTTCTGGTGTGGTGCTCATGGGTTCTGTTACAGCTTTCAATGAAGCTTTTGAGGTCAGGATTGGCATTACAGTTCAGCGTTTTATATATGTATAATACACATGAGAGAATGTGCAGTGACTTAATATCTAACATATTGAGAGATTTGAGTAGGGGTACCGAGTGATGTCTGGGGCCAGAGTTGGATATTGTCCTAATAGCAGCTTTGTGTTGAGTAATTAGAGGACGTAAATGATTTTGGGTAGTAGAACCCCAAGCACAAATACCATAGTTGAGATATGGATAGATGAGGGAGTAATAGAGAGTCACCAGGGCAGGGCGGGGTACATAATATCTGATCTTAGAAAGAATGCCAACAGTTTTTGAAACTTTTTTGATATATTTAGAATGTGTCCCTGGAAATTAAGCTTGTGATCAATGAGAACGCCAAGGAATTTGCCATCTAATTTGTTACAAATTTGGGTATTGTTAATCTCGAGATTTATTGGTTAGAGGATTTGTTGCCAAACAGAATATAGAAAGTTTTGTCAATGTTAAGGGTGAGTTGTTGGCAGTTAGCCAAAGATGGACTTTATTAAGCTCGGTATTTACTGTGGCATTTAGAGCAAGGGGGTCAGGACTGGAGTAAATGAAGGTTGTGTCATCAGCAATAGAATTGGTCTAAGGTGTTGCGAGGCATTTGGAAGGTCATTAATGTAGATGAGAAAAGGNTAAGAAACTTAGCAAGAGGGTAAATATAAAAATGTTGTGGATTCCTTCTCACATTGGCCTGCAGGAACATGACAAAGTTGACGCCCTTGCTAAGGCTGCAGTAAATAAAGACAGTGTTGAACGGAATCTTGAGTTATCAAATAGGTCCCTTAAAAGTGTCATTAGACGAGAACTCCTGGATGGATTTGAAGAAAGAAAGTAGAACTGTGCAAACTGGAATTAGCAGGTCCATTGTTCATCACATTGAAATGTGTGAAGTAAAACATGTGTATGGGGCAAGTAATAAAGTCAGTAGACTAACAGATGTTGTCACAGCTCGTATAAGACTTGGCTACAAGTATCTCTGGCAGTTCGGCTTGTATAGGGATCTAGATGAAGTAGTAAAGTGTAAGTGTGTGGACAAAGACAGGGACACACACTAGAACACTATATCTTGGATTGTAGTAAAATTGAGCCATTTAGAGATAGATCTAAACTCACTCTGTATGATATGGCAACCTATCTTATTACCATGGAAAATTACCTGAAATACTTGCACTGTATCCACATTCGCTTCCAGTAGATGAACGACATACGAGATTCAGAAACAAGTAGTGTATTTTGAAGACTAACAAGAAACAGAAGCTCCCCTATGACTCTGTAATGTCCCCATTGGTCAAACTATTATGTATTAGCGATAAGACCTACCATTAATGTATGATGACTTACTGTAAATATGTAGCTCTTGAAATAGCACTTTCTCTGTAACTAGCTGACATTGTAACTATAAGGTGTGAAGGATAGATGAAATTGTTTATGTAATAATCTAAGATGAGGTCTGATAAAGACCTTTTGTGCCCTCTGTAATGCTTTTGCGCTACCGCTCACAGGATGAGTATGGGGTGCACAATAAACTAGCCGCCTTCGGCGGCAACAATCAATTACCTGTAAATAGGGATAGGATTGTAGCTTGTGTAGTTAGTGCTAATTAGTTGTGCCATTAAGACAATGAGAGACTGTAGTGAGTATACTGTTTACTAGCTACAGAACTCCCCCTGCCAGGGAATGAAAGAAAAGCAATACAACTAAAAATATGAGGCTACTGTTCCCTTGGTTTCTGTGGAGCATGTAGTCCGGTACCAAAAGATGCAGGCAGTGTGTGGACAAGCTCGGTTGTAGCAGAGAGGAGAATGTGCATGATTGTTGCATCCTTGGGTCTCTGGTGGAGCATTTAGATCCGGGGAGGATGGGCTCGGGCTCCAGGACCATAGGAGGTAATGTAGGCACGTAGTTAGGACAACAAGATAACGAGGGAATTACTGCTAGACCTGAATTGTCCTGGAAGCAACGATCAAGAGTCAGAAACGCAAGCTGTAGGCGATGTACTGCGCAAGGAAAGTGCTTAAGTCTGCAGCGTAGCAGAATGCGGTGAACGCGGTAGATGAATCTGACGAAAGAACAGCTTTCGTGGGAGTCCCCGTAGGACAAACAGTGCCCTGGCAGCGACGGAGAGTCAGCAGACAGGCTGTAGATCCCACATGATGTAGATGCTGATGAAGCTGTCAGATGATTAAGTAACAATCGCGGTGCAGCAAGCTGTAGCAGATGAACATGCAGAGATAATCGCGGTGAAAATCATGGCTGTGGCGAGGTTGTAGGCAGAGTTCCATCACAGGTGGCAGTGGTCCACAGCATGCAGCAGCAGTAGAGGTCCAGTGAGAGTCCATGTTGTAGTCTGTCGTGGCTGGGTATCATCGGAACTCTCTGGGTCACCAATGTATCGTACAATTATGTTATGTGGAGTAGATTAAATACAGTGTTTAGTGGGTTTTCATATTTATTAATCAATTATGCAATCAGTTGTCAGTTTAATCAGTTATGCAATTAAGATAATGAGAGACTGTAGCAAGTATATTGTTTACTCGCTACATGCCCTTTGGCGCGTTCTTGGCCTGTACTTAGGAAACCTTCATAGCACACATACGAAGAAATACATGGACCTTCGTGAATCTTGCTCCAGAGCAGCTTAGGGGTTAACCTTTTAATGAGTGTGATGTCTCTCTACAGACATGTGTTAAAACTTAGAGGAAAAATAAGTGTCAATAGGCAGGTTTTTAGTGAGACAAACAAGCAGTGAGCCACAACCAGGTCCTAGTGGTATGCAGGCAAAACATAGAGAGAGATACCCAGAAAAGTCATCACTGCTGATGTTATAATGGAAGGGGACTCTCCTTCCAAACACTAATACCTGTCCTCCTCCTCCCACCCTCCTCACCATCTTACATACGCCAACAAGAATCCTCGATAAAGGTAAGATATACATACAATACTGTATTGTGGTACAAAATGAGTGGTATTCGGTATAAAATGTATTTTAAAGTTAACATATTTTAGGGTGTTTAACAGATTAATTCAATTTACATTATTTCTTACTGGAAAATTCCTTTTCCCATAAGACTGGGCCCTTTTATTTGCGTGGAGTGTTTCCACAGTTAGTCTGACTGGGGATATCAAAGATATTTATTTCTGGTGTGGTACTCATCAGTTATATTACACATATCAAAGAAACATTTCAGATTAAGATTAGCATTAGAAACAAGCTTTTGTACAGTATATAGCATATGAGAAGGTGTGGAGTGAGTGTAGGTTTAGCAAGTTAAGAGACTTAAATAGTTAGACTTAAGAGACTTAAGAGGCTGTGTGTTGTCTGAAGACAGAGTTTGTTATTGTTCTGAAAGCAGATTTTTGCTAAGTAAGTGATGGTAGGCTTGAAGTAATTTGCAGTGGTTGAACCCCATGCACAGATACCGTATGTTAGGTAGGGATAGATTAGTGTGTAGTATAATGAGAGGAGAGCAGAGTGGGGAAAATAATATCTGATTTTAGAAAGTATACCAACCTTTTGAGACTTTTAGCTGTGTTGTGGGGGTGCTGAAGTTCAGTCTCCTGTCTATGTATAGGCCAAGGAACTTCCCCTCATTTTATTGGTAATGATAACATTGTCTATCTGAAGTTGAATATGATTTACTACCAAATAAAATGTAGGTCTTTTCTATGTTTAGTTTAAATTTGCTGGTTGACATCCACAAATACTTGCTTTATTAATTGTTGACAATATTATTTAGTGTGTGGGGGATTGGGGTCAGAATAGATGAAGGTAGTATCATCAGCAAATAGTATAGGTTTAAGAAAGTTAGAAATATTTAGCAAATCACTGATGGAGAGAAATATTTAGCAAATCATAGAAATGGAGAGGTCCCAAGATGCTGCCCGGTGGCACCCCTACTGTCAATGCTAGAGTGGGGGAGGTTATGTTATTCATGGCTACATATTGGTGTCTGTCACCAAGATAAGAACAAATATAGTCCAGAGCAAGGCCTCAGATACCATAATGGTGAAGTTTAAGTAAGAGGTAGTTATGGTTTACAGTATCAAAGGCCTTTCTCAGGTCAATGAAGAAGCCAATTGGGAACTCTTTTTGTCAAGGGCAGTGTAGATTATATTAAGCACACTAATAATGGCATCATTGGTACTCTTTTGGGAACAGAAGCCAAACTGGCAGGGATTTAATATGTTTTTCAAATATTTTTGAAAGTACTCTATAGGTAGATTTGATATTGGTCTGTAATTATTTATGTCAGCTGTCTCGCATCCTTTATGAACTGGCGTCACTCTTATTTTTTTTAAGGATATCAGGAAAAGTATGACACTAGACATTTGTAGAATTGCAGAACTATGGGTATTGCAAGACCGGGGCAGCACTCTTATATATCATAGATGGTATTTCATTAATGTTCCCAACTTTGGTTTCAGGTAATTGAATTATGGATATAATGTCTGTCGGACTGACTGGTAAAATGAGTAGAATTAGGATAGCTGCCGGTGAGATATGTAGTAACATGTGTCTGGGTTTCTGGGATTTTCTGGCAAGGTTAGCACCAATTGATGAAAAAATTCTATTGAATTCAGTTGCACTGACTGAATTCAGTTGAATTCAGTTGATGAAAAAACTATTGAATTCAGTTGCAGTATCTAAGTCGGTTGCAAGTGTGTAACCATCTTTGGAGAGTTTTATCTGCTTGTTATGTGATTGTTGTTTAGACCCTAGGATGTTAGAGACGGCTTTCCATGTACAGTGGAACCTCACTTTTAGTATGCCCATTTTTGTATTTTTCAGTACTCGAACAGAGTTTCTCAGAAAAAATTTGATTCAATACTCATTGTTTGCCTCGGTGTTTGGAGTTTGTTTATACACGAATGGGTCCAACGAGCACGTGGCGCTTCAGTTTACCAGTGCCTCCCGCCTAGTGATGATCACGCTCTAATTCTTTGTAAAGAATTTCATTGTTTTTCAGCTTTTTTGGTTTCTAAACATAAAAGTAATTATTATATACCATGCCATGGTTCCTAAGAAAGTCAGTGGTAAGGTTCAACCTACCAAAACATATGTGAGAATGACCATACAGTGGTACCTCGGAATACGAGTGTCCCTGAATACGAGTTTTTCGGAATACGAGCAAGACTTGCTCGGAAAATGTGCCTCGGAAGGCGAGGGTTACCTCAGAACACGAGTTTGTTGATACGTGTACAGGCCGACTAGCGCGTGGTGGCACGGCGATCGCGCCTCAGTTTACCAGTGTCTCGCGCCCAGTTGCTATCCCTCCTGAATTTTTCACAAGGATTTACAGTTTTTTGTCGGTTTTTTGGCCATTTGAGCATAAAAGTTGTCATTATATATCTTACCATGGGTCTCAAGAAAGCCATTGGTAAGGTTCAACCTAAGAAAATAGCTGTGAGTAGAGGATGTTCCTTCTTGATTAAGAAAATGTGTGAAGTATGGGAAGAACTGCAAAGTTTTGTTGAAAAAACTCACCCAGATAAAGCTGTAGTAGGCCGTTGCATTGACCTTTTAAATGATAATGTGATGTCTTACTACAGACGAGTGTTAAAATGTAGGGAAAAACAAGTGTCTTTAGACAGATTCTTAGTAAGACAAGCAAGTCCTAATGGTATGCAGGCAAAATGTACCAGAGTGTGCATACCAGTGAAGTCCTCACTGCCTGATGTTATAATGGAAGGGGACTCGCCTTCCAAACAGTAACTCTCCTCCTCCTCACATCTTCCATACACTAACAGCAGTCATCAGCAAGGGTAAGTAATAACTTGAACATAGTTTTGTAGGTTTATTTAGATGAATTAGGTATAAAATTTAGTTTGAAGTGAGGGTTTTTGGGTAGTCGGGAACGGATTAATTCATTTCCCATTATTTCTTATGGGAAAATTAGTTTCGGATTACGAGCTGTCTCCAGGAACGGATTAAACTCTTAAACCGAGGTACCACTGTATAAGAAAATCAAGAGATCATTCGTAAACATGGAAACGGTATACGGGGTTGTTGAAATAGCTAGGCAGTACAACAAATCTATGTCAACGGTATCCACCTTACCTGCTAAGAAAAAGGGCATTATGAGTGCTAAAATGACAAAAGGCATAACAATAATCACAAAACAAAGAACACAAACACTTGAGGATATTGAAATGTAATTAATTTTGATAAACAACAAGCAGTTAGCGAGTGATAGCGTTTCAAAGGGCATCATTTGTGAAAAAGCAAGGCCATTGCATTTAGATCTTATGAAAAAAAACCCTGGAACGAGTGATGCAGATATGAAAGTTAAGGCGAACAGGGAATGGATTGAGAAATTTAGAAAAAGAAGTGACATTCATAGTTTTGTGAGGTATGGGGAGGGTACCAGTTCAGACAAAGCGGCTGAAAGATTTGTTGGCGAATTTAACCCTTTAACTGCGCAACGCGCCTGCAGGCTCGCGTCTGGTTTGCGCAACGCGCCTCCGGGTATTTGTATTTTTCACGTTCCATTCAAATCTCCCGCGGCTACACGGGGTTCACATCAGCTTCCTCAGGGCTCTTGTAAACAGACGCCATCTTTAAAAAAAATCGTGGTCCACATTCCCAGGTGTGGGAGCCTCAGTAGTGTGTGAGCAACCAAGGCTGGCGCTCGCAGCATGAGCGCACAGCACTGCTGTTCAGCGTGTGACCACAGCATCGCCTAATAATGTCAAAATATATATATAACTTGTATCATTTAGCCATGATAGTGTTATAGAAGAGCCTGAGTGTGATAATGACTGGGTACAATGTTCAATTATCAGTGATTCAATGCTGTTCACGATGTTCACAGCACCACAGCATTATTTCGTCCATCTAGGAATTTTCAAATGATTTCTTAGGTTCCTTTTCAAAATAAACGTGTGGTCAATTATTCATTTACAGGAATTAGTGACCAGGATTGTGATAATAGCAGGATTGTGGTTATAATTAGCGTTGTGCGTAGTATTGTGGAAGGAGGAAAGTTTGGTGAGGGAGGGAGGGCGAGAATTGAGGTAGCCTCATTGTGTGTGTGTGGCTGCCACTCTTGTTTTGCTCACCATAATAGCTTAGTGGTTCGCTATGGGCAACACATATGTACATGGGTATATATAGTGTGTGTATATAGTGTAAGAACAGTAACAGGAGAATGTTGAGAGGAGCTATTTTGGTGAGGGAGGTGACGTAATCGTAGCGTCGTCTGCTGTCTGCTGTGTGATTTTTCATGCAGTGTATGGTGGCCACTGTACTGTTTGGACACAATACCGGCTTACTTGCATAGTTCTGGTAAATAAAACATGTAGATAGGTATATAGAACATGTGTAATAAGAACTATAACAGTATGGTGGGAGGAGCAATGTTGGCGAGTAAGATGTTGGAGTGAGGGAGACTGGCTGGGTGTGGCTGCTCTCACTCGAGGTGTTCTGAGTGTGTTGATGGTGAATGTATATAGTGTGTGACAGTGTGTAGTGTGTAAATAGATTATATGTATACATAAATTAGCATGATACATAGTAAATATGTGCAGCATATGTGTACACAAGTGTCATGCACGTAACACAGTGTCTTCGGACAGTACGGTTGTTTTACTGCCATAATATAGTGTACGTGTTCACTATACATAGGATTAGTACGTAAAAACAAATAAAATGTATTTGGAACTGTGCGAAAAAAATGAACGAAAATATATTCGCGGCAACTCGCGCGCCCCGCCCCGACCGCCCCACCCGCCCCGGGAGCTTACAGCACGGGCGCACGGGGAATCATGACGTCACGCCCCAACTTACGGACCCCATAGCAGCCAAAGTAAGTACAATAACGACTTTTTTTTTACATACCCATACTGAGGGAAGGGTTTTTGACACTTTAAAAGAAAAAAGAATTTTTTCCAGAGAATTTACTTCCTGCGCACCACGGGGGTGTCATATTTGGAGGCAACGCAGTTAAAGGGTTAAAGAATTTGTAGACAGTGAGGGGTAACAACTACAACAAGTGTTTAATTGTGATGGAAAAGATTGCCGAAGAGGACATACATTACCAAGGAGGAGAAGTCACAGAAGTCACCCGGACACAAGCCTATGAAAGATAGGTTAACTCGTGCTGTGTGGTAATGCGAGTGGCAATTTTAAAATCAAACCTTAGCTTATTTATCATTCCAAAAATCCAAGGGTTTTCAAAAAATATAATGTGCAGAAAAGCCAAATGTGTGTGATGCGGAGGACTAATAGTATGGTATTGGTGACAAGGTAATTTTTACCGAGTAGGTGAATGAAGTGGTTTGCCCTCCCATCAAAAAATATCTGTAGAACAGCTTGCCACTCAAGGCCCTGCTTCTCAACAATGTTCCTGGTCATCCTCCAGGCTTGGAGGACTCATTGTTCGAGGAATTTAGTTTTATTACAGCAAAGTTCCTTCCTCACAACACCACTCCTCTACATCAGCCTATGGACCAGAAAATCATTTCCAATTTTCAGAAACTTCATGAAAGGGCACTTTTCTGGAGAAGTGTTGAAGTGACCGATGCCACAAACCTCACCCTATTTTTGGGAGTGTGAACAGATTAATTCAATTTACATTACTTCTTAGGGGAAAATTCGTTTTAGTTTGCGAATTTTTGGTTTACGAGCCGTCTCTGGGAATGAATTAAATTCGAAAACCAAGGTACCGCTATATTTCACCAAACATGGGTCAGTTGGATGCTAATCTTCTGCCATGAATGAAGATGCAGCAGTCAGACATATCCAAATACTGTACCAGAATTCCCATGACCAAGGATTGCCAATAGGCCTAAAATAGGCTATCTTTGATTACTACTGTAGCTATATCATTTTCACACATTTGGATCCCCCACTCCCACAGACACCTGTCCACCCATAGAAATACCCAGGGTTATCACTTCCAGCATGACAGCTTACTGACCAACCAGTTAGTGTTTTACCAAAATTTACCTGAAAGCCACTATATCTCCTCATCTAATGGTCTAGACAGTAAGTCGGTGGCTTGTCAAAGGTTCCCTCCATTTGTCCGGACGATTGTATTGAGTTGGATTTTAAAATTCAGGAGTATTTTGGTATTTATAACTTCAGTGGGTAAACGGTTCCATGTGTTTATAATCTTATGGGTAAAAAAGCCTCTCCTGTTTTCTGTCCTACCCTGTTGCTTGTTGAGCTTGAAACAATTGCTCCTTGTTTGTGTTGCATCTGAAATCTTGAAAAAGTAGTTTGACTTAATATCTTCAAATTGTTCAGAACTATACAGGGTATTTTAAAAGTTCCGATGAGATCCGCCCTGTCATCACGTGATTTGTGGTGTTGTTAGCCCAGTGGCCCTCAACATGTCCGGATATGAAAGCCAACTTAGTTCTGGCATTATTTTTGTTGCCCCGGGTTGAACTCTCTCAAAAGCAGCTGTCTTTGTCTTTCTGAAGATGAGGTCTCCATGTACGGATACAATAATCCACGTGGGAGCACACTGGATTTACAGTTGAATAACTACCTTTTTTTTTCTTAAAGTCAAAGGTTCACTTTACTATTCCTAATGTTTGGTTAGCTTTTCCTACTGCCGCTCCCACCTGTTGTGCAGCTTTCAGTGAATGATGGATTCTGACTCAGTTCCTTTTCTTCATTAATCTGTTGCAAGGTAGTGCTGTTAATTTGGTAGTTGTCATGTGGATTGTTATGCCCAACATGTAGGGTTCTGCATTTTTCAATATTAAAAAGCATTTGCCAGTCTTACAACCATTTGTAGAGTTCATGTAGATTTTTTTGTGAGGTCTCAATAACATTTTCACTTCCTACTTTACCATAAATCTTATTGTCATCTGCATATTTGATAATATGGTTTGTAATATTCTCTTCTGTCACTGATGTGTATGACAAAAGGGTTGGCCACAAAATGGACCCCTGTGGTACCCCACTTTCCACATTTCTCCATTCAGATTCATTTTCATTATGACAATCCTTTGCTTTCTTTGTTTTAACCATTGTTTTATCCATTATGGTAATATACCATTTATTTTATGTGCCTGAAATTTCCTTGCTAGTCTTTCATGAGGTACCTTATCAAAAGCTTTAGCAAAGTCCATGTACACCATCTACTGGAAGCCCTCTATCTGAATAGCTGGTTACCCTTTCCAAATATGTGAGCAGGTTTGTAAGGCAGAACACAATCCAGCAGAAAAGTACACTCTCACATGTATATAGACGTATGTAATATAACTGTCAGTGTACATATTGATCCACAAAGGTTATGAAGACAAGAGCAAGTGGTAGTGAATAATTCTGCCATCCTTCCTTGTACAGTAATTGTCAGATTTCAAGAAAGGTGAGGTGATGTTCAGTCACAGTTTTAACATTTGCAATCCATCATCATATTACCTACTACTGAAGTCATGTCATGTTATAACAGTCCACCTAATTCCTATGTTCCGGTCAGCCCAGTCCACAGGTAGGCCTAATTCCTCTTTCCCTAAATCAGGTAGGCCTGATCTGTAATTACCTAAGTGTAGTTATAGTATGAGAGCTACACTCGTGGTGTCCCATCATCCCACTACTCTTTACCATATAACATTTTGAAACTACTGTAACCCCGCGATTATACGGGATTCAAACATCCGGAAAACGTCCTTATACGGCCAAAACATCGTCGATCGGATAAAGTTATCACAATATCCGGCCAAAATGGCCACAGGAACCGGATAAAAGCTGGTTTGGCCGGATGAAAATTCAGCCATGCCGTATTAATCCCATCTGTGGCTCCAGACGCATGGTGGAGGAGGGGTGTGGTGGGTGGGTGGTGTTGGGAGGGTGGGAAGGGTGCATCGGGAGGGACCACCTGGGTACAGGAATTACATTAATTTTAGAACAATTAATCATAGCCAAAAACAAATGAAATAAGTACTAGTAATTATGTAATAAATAAATAAGTTTCCTAAAAGCAATGTGCACAGGCTGAAGTTTCCTTCAAAAATATTGTGAATTTTTTCCTCCTGGCGGCCTACGTAAGGTGCTATAGCTGCCCCACCCCAAGTGGACCCGTCCAACACTGGTCAACCCATGTGCGTCCGTCCCTCGTGTTATATTTCACTAATGGCACAGCACTGTGTATTTTTTTAAATAACTTTTTTATTTTCATAGTAACTTTAAACATTTTTGGCCAAGACTATGTCTGGTAGCAGCATCAATCATTCTGGAGGTGTTAAGAGAAAGAAGGTTGTCCTAGCAATTAAAGACAAGTTACGTGTTGTTCAACCAGTGAGGCTTCACAGGCAAGCCAAGCGCCTTCAACAAGTGAGGCGCCACAGGCAAGCCAAGCGCCTTCAACAAGTGAGGCGCCACAGGCAAGCCAAGCGCCTTCAACAAGTGAGGCGCAAGCAAGCGCCTTCAACAAGCAAGACATCACAGGCAAGCCAAATGCCTTCAACCAGTGAGGCTTCACAGGCAAGCCAAGCACCTTTAACAAGTGGGGCGTCACAGGCAAGCCAAGCGCCTTCAACAAGTGAGGGCATGCAAGCGCTTCAACAAGTGAGGCGCAAGCAAGCGCCTTCAACAAGTGAGGCCTCACAGGCAACCCAAATGCCTTTAACCAGTGAGGCTTCAGCAGCTGGCAGTCAAAACTAACTTTGCTTAATGAACTGTACAGTAATTTTAAGTGTTAATTTTTGTGTTGTGTTAGTATAGGTTACGTAAATTGTTAAGAATTTTTAACTTCAAGATGTGTGACATCACTCAAGAAGACAAACACCAACAAGGTAAGTTGAGGTTTCTAGTTGAATATCTAATAATTATATGTGGCAAGGCAATTCAAATTATGTTGTTTGTAGTATAAAAATTGTTGGAAATGGTCACTTATGGACTCGTAGGTGAAAAAGCACCATTATCCAAAAAATGTGATAATCCGGCTGGGGGTCCTTCCCATATAGTCCGGATGATCGAGTGGAGACAGTACTGACAGTTTTAGCCTCCATCACCTTCTCACTTAGCTTGTTCCAACCATCTACCACTCTGCAAAAGAAAGCTTTCTAATATTTTTTGACACCTTGGTTTCCTTAGCTTGAATCTATGTCCTCTTATTCTTGAAGTTGCTAGTTTCTGGAATTCCTTTTTGTCAATTTGGTCAATTCCTGTTACTATTTTGTAAGTGGTGATCATATCACCTCTTTTTCTTCTATCTTCTAGTTTTGACATACTGTATTGTATTTAACGCCTCTAGCCTCTCCTCGTAACTCTCGCTTTTCAGTTCTGAAAGCCCTTTTCCAGCACGAGTTTGCACCTTTTCCTGTGTATCCTGTGCTTCTTGAGATTTGGGCACCATGGAACTGCTGTATATTCCAATTTTGGTCTCAAAAAAGAACAGTTTCGCATGAACAGTTTCTTTAGTATTTCACCATCCATATGTGAAAAGCAAGTCTGACATTGGAAAGCGATGCATATGCTCCTCTCGCAATGTTCTTAAATGTGTACCGCCAACACTGGCGACAACTTACTATCCAAAACCACCCCTAGGTCTCGTTCTTTATTAGGGTTCTGTAATTTCTTTCCACATAATTTGTATGTGTAATCTATTTTTTCTCCAATTCCACATTCCATAACATGGCATTTATTCACATTGAATTCCATTTGTCACATGTCACTCCAAGCACTTATTTTATCTAGATCAATTTGAAGGGCATGACAATCATCTGCGTCAGCTATCTTTCCCAGTATCTTAGCATCATCTGCAAACATGTTCATATAATTCTGTATTCGTTCTGGTAGATCGTTTATGTAAACGATGAACATTACTAGTGCAAGAACTGAATCCTGTGGTACTCCGCTAGTAACACTCCTCCAGTCAGATATATTGTCTCTGATTACTACCATCATCTGTCTGTCAGTTATTAAATTTTTCATCCATTTTTCATTCCAAAAGACTTTTGGAATGGCAATGGGGAATAATTTATCACCATTGCTTTCAAACTTGTACATGGAATTCTTCGAAAAGAAATTAGTTTAAAAAATTACCCCTGGAATCATTCCAGGGTTTAGATATGTTGACAATATTTTGTGTATATGGCCAACAGATGTAAACACAGACAAATTTGTAGCTAAACTTAATGATCAAGTCACCTCTCAAATTTACTATGGAGACTGAAATTGATAAATGTTTGCCATTCTTAGATATACTTATTCATAGGAAAGACTTTTCACTAAAGTTTAGTGTCTACAGAAAGCCTACGAATAATTGATCTTATGTTCATTATTTCTCAGGGCATAGATACAATGTGAAAAAAAAAAATCCTCTATGTATCTAAGAGCTCTTCAGGTAGTTAGTCCAGAATTTTTAGATGAGTTTAAGAATATTGATTCTATTGGTCTCAAGCTTTGTTATCCACTGAGTTTTTTGGGACGTTTGCCGTAGCAAAGCACGTCATACATATTATAATAATATATGCAATGAGAAAATTCGCCCAAAGAATGTGTTATGTTTACCATATTTTTCTGGGTTTGAAAATATAGTCAAGGCCTTGAAACTTTTTGATTTACATGTACAGTATTGTTTAATTACGAAAATACTGTTGGTAAACTATATGTTAGAAACAACCCTTGTAGTGATAATTGTGTCATTTATGAAATACCTTGTAAAGAATGTCATAGCTTCTATGTTCGGCAAACATCTAAAGATTTGAAATGTAGAATTTCGCAACATACTCTGTAAAACAAGGCCAATTGTCTAATGTTTTGTATCTACAGTGGTACCTCGGGTTACGAACGTCCCTGTTTACGAACTTTTCGGGTTACGAGCCTGATTTGTTCAGAAAATTTGAATCGGGATACGAACTTTGCATTGGGATACAGACTTTGCATTGGGATACAAGTTTGTCGATCCGCGTACGGCCGACCTAGCACATGGTGGCACGGCAATCGCGCCTGAGTTTACCAGTGCCTTGCACCCAGTGACTATCCCACCTGAATTCTTCACAAGGATTTACAGTTTTTTGTCGGATTTTTGGCTATTTGAGCATTAAAGTTGTTATTATATATCTCGCCATGGGTCCCAAGAAAGCCAGTGGTAAGGTTCAAGGCAAGAAATCACATGAGAGAATGACCATAGAGGAAAAACAAGAGATCATTCGTAAACATGAAAATGGTACTCTTGTTGTTGAACTAGCTAGGCAGTACAACAAATCTTCAAGGGAGGAGGAGGAGGCAGTAGAGGATGTCCCTTCCTCATTAAAAAAATGTGTACGATATGGGAAGAACTGTGTAACGGTTCTATTGTTACGTAAAGTATGGTGACAATAAACACAAACACAAAGATAATATATATATTTAGTCGAATATACAGAAGTGCGCAGGTGATACTTTGGCGAGCAATGGTGTGAGTTGAGCGCACTGAACGTCGGTACAGTATCTCGCAAGTGTCTGTTCTAGACCACACTTGAAAGTAGCCTAGTTATTATTCGCCACTCTGCTGCTTACATGCTCGGGCAACACCTCACCGTTCTCCAAAGGTTGACAGGAATAGTATGTGGAAGTTGGGAAAGGTTTGAGTTCCATAATTAGTACCAAGAAGAGCTTTGCTTCTCTCATTAGGCTTATGCGTTTGGAGCGAGTATATTATTGGGATAATCTACTCGCTACAACTGCAAAGTTTTGCTGAAAAGAATCACCCAGATAAAGCTTTAGCAGGCCGTTGCATTGATCTTATTAATGACAATGTGATGCCTCACTACAGACAAGTGTTGCAAAGAAGGGAAAAACAATCTTCAATAGATCGTTTCATTGTGAGAAAAATCAAGTGGCGAGCCACAACCAGGACCTAGTGGTATGCAGGCAAAATGTGCCAGAGTGCACACCAGAGAAGTCCTCACTGCCTGATGTTATAATGGAAGGGAACTCCCCTTCCAAACAGTAACACCTCTCCTTCCCCCCCCCCCCCCCCCTCCTCACCATCTTCCATACACCGACAGGAGTCATCAGCAAAGGTAAGTAATAACTTGAACATACTTTTGTAGTGAAGATTTAGGGGAATTAGGTATAGAATTTACATTGAAGAAAATTTACATTGTTTCAGGTTATGAACCGTCTCCAGGAACGAATTAAATTCATAAACTGAGGTACCCCGGTCAGTATGGGTGGCGGTCGGCCGAGCGGACAGCACGCGGGACTTGTGACCCTGTGGTCTTGGGTTCGATCCCAGGCGCCGGCGAGAAACAATGGTCAGAGTTTCTTTCACCCTATGCCCCTGTTACCTAGCAGTGAAATAGGAAGTGTTAGTCAGCTGTCACGGGCTGCTTCCTGGGGTTGGAGGCCTGGTCGAGGACCGGGCCGCGGGGACACTAAAAGCCCCGAAATCATCTCAAGATAACCTCAAGATATAATCCCTGTATCTGTATATGTATATTTCCATATTTCTACAGTATGGATCTAAAGCTACTTTTTGGTGAATATGAAATTGACTCGCGAGAAGGCGTCCAACAGGGTGACCCCCCTTGCTCCTCTCCTTTTCTGCTTAGTCATCAAACAAGTCACAGAGGTCCTGTCCAGCGAGCTTAACATCTGGTTCATGGATGATGGTACCCCTAGCTGGTTCCCAAGACACCCTCCTGGAGGACATCAGAAAAATCCAGAAGGTGCAATTTTAGGCCTCACCCTGAACCCTTTTAAGTATGAAATACACAGAACCTGTAATATGTTCCAACCAGGGCATCAGAGAGAGAATTGAAGGTGTTCTGCCAAATATCCATATAACTAAACCTGAAGACAGCACACTCCTAGGAGCCCCCCTGGGGTTGAAAGCCATTGATGAGGTCCTTGATAAGAAAATTGCCGACCTTAAGAGAATGGATGGGAGTACTGAAGATATTGATGCCCCATGATGCTCTTTACCTCATCACCAGATGTCTGTCCTTCCCCAGGTTAACCTACTTTCTGAGGTGTTCACCATCCTACAGTAGCCAAAAACTAAGAGTATGACCTGTTACTGAAATCACTGCTAGAAAAAGCCCTCAACCTCTCTCTCAATGACCTACAGTGGAAACAAGCCTCTCTTCCCTTAAGACTTGGGGGCCTCGGAGTTCGAACAGCAACGCAAATCGCTGTGCCAGCCTTCCTGTCCTCCTCCTCAGCATCCGACAACCTTGTGAAGGAAATTCTACCTGCCTACTTACCTCAGCTGGCAGGCATACACGATCCCAACTTTATACGCTGTGCTACCGAGTGGGCCTCTCGTGCAGGCCCATCACCTCAACCACCACCACTCAAAAGCTCACAAGCAATCCAGCTGGGATGGCCCCATTGTAAACCAAGTTGCTGCAGAGTGCCTGGGTGCTGCAACAACACAACACGACATTGCTTGCCTCATAGCAGTAGCACCCCCACATGCATGGGATTTCCTGTTAAAAACCCCAATGTCGGCAACTGGCACATGTCTCTCACCACACACACCCTCCGAATTGCTGTGGCCCTCCACCTTGTTGCCCCAATCCACACCAAATATAGGTGTATTTGCGGCGAGGTGGTGGCCGACAGGTACGGCCACCATGGCCTACTCTGCCAAAGCACAGGGGGATGGCACTCGAGGCACAGTGAAGTTAACGACATCATCAATAGGAGCCTCACCACAGCTGGATGCCCAGCTGAAAGAGAGCCTCGTTACCTAACTCCCCGTAACTCTGATGCTCTTATTGGTCGCCCAGATGGTATCACAGTGAACCCCCGGAAGAATGGCAAGCAGTTGATATGGGACTACACATGCGTATCAACCCTGGCTAACACCTACATTGACTTCAATGTTGCACAACCAGGTGGCGTTGCCACTCACAGGGAATCAGCCAAATCCCGTAAGTACAGAGAACTGGATCATCACTAAAATTTTGTCCCCATTGCTTCTGAAACACTCGGCGCCTGGGGTAAGAGTGCCTCCAATTTTTTTAAGGAACTGAGTTCTAGGCTAATTGAAATAAGAGACCCTAGAGCTGCCAGCTTCCTTTTCCAGCACCTCAACGTGGCAATACAGAGGATGAAATGCACACTGCATTCAGGGTTCCTGCCCGCCATCTGAGGGGCTGAAGGAACTCAACAATTTATGATAATCAACTTTGTACCATATATGTAACTCCTTTTTTTGTAACAAAGTTTAAATAAAACAACTATACAGTACATGTATATACTGTATATAAAAGAATGGGGGGTGGTAGGAGAAGAAAATATTAAAGTGTTCAGGGAGAATCCACAAGGTCTTTGAATACTCTTACTTTGAATACTTTTTACACACAGAAATCACACTAACATGATGCCTCAAATGAGATTAGTGTGATTGTGTGTGTAATGATGTAAGGGCGAAGAGGGAGAACGGCCTATTGACATAGCTTGAGTGCATGGGGGAGTTGTGTAAAACCCTGGTTTGTGCCTCGGAGAGGATGCGGGATCCAGCAAGTTCAGTAGAACTTCGGTTTCAACTCTTTTAACCCTGTCGTAACTCAGTCTACTAAGGCAGTGTCTGGGATCCCGGATGCAGGTTCAAATCCTTGTCACGGCCCTTGTGCTTGCCCCCATGCAGGAGACTTCCTCGTGGCAGTACCCATGTCGGCAATGGGCACACGCCTAGATCTAGAATCCCTTCGTGTAGCAGTGCTCCTCTGCCTTGGTGCCCCAATTCACACTGAATACAAGTGTATTTGCAACAGGGTGGAAGCAGACCAATTTGAACTGCATGGGTTGCATTGCAGAAGCACAAAGGGCTGGCATGCAAGACACAATGAGGTCAATGACGTCATCAAGAGAAGCCTCGTCTCAGCTCGGTGCCCAGCGGAGAGAGAACCTCGCATCATAGGAGCCCACCACCCGAATGACCCCGCACTTCGCCCTGATGGTATCACTATATACCCTTGAAAAACGGGCAAACTGTTTGTGTGGGACTACACACGTGTATCCACCCTGGCTGACACCTATGTACACTTCGGTGCTGATCAAGCAGGTGGGGCGGCCAACCACAGGGAAACAACAAAATCACTCGAGTACAGGCAACTGGAAGGTCAATACCTCTTTGTTCCCATAGCGTCTGAGATGCATGGACCCTGGGGCAAGAGTGCCTTGGGATTTCTCAAAGAATTCCGCTCCAAGCTCATTGACGTCACCAGAGACCCAAAGGCTTCCAGTTTTTTGTTTCAGCGCCCTAGTGTAGCGATCCAGAGGGGAAATGCCTTCTGCATCCTCAGTTCCTGTCCAGAAGCGGAGGAGCTTCAAGAGACCCATAACCTTTAGGCACTTTTTGTATCAACCAATGTATATCTTGTAACCTTTAAATACACAATAAAGCAAAAAAACAAAACAAAAGGAAAGGGGGTAGTAGGAGAAAAGCACATAGACACTGTGTTGGAGAGGACCTAAACATTCCCTCTAATGCATTATGTGTGGTTTCCTCTGAGGCTAAGGGTCCCCTTCTTCTTGCCAGAGGTAGTACTCCCTTCCTTATATAATATATTCTATATAAATAAAAATGGAAATGTTCGTTTGTTCAAAAGTGCTAATCTCTGAAAGTTCTTCACCGATTGCTTTGAAATTTTCACACAATGTTCCATTCGCATCCGAGGTTTTTTTTTATATACATACTATATTGATGTCACGTCTGTGACGGAAAGAAAAAACTTTTTCTTTTAAACAGTGTTTTTCATGTGTTTTTATGTGAGAGAAATCTTTGAAACCTCTTTACCAATTGCCTTGAAATTTTGACATGATGTTGCATTCGAATAGGCGTGTGTTTTTATACACCTACTATATACATACCTTACCTGTGACAGGAAAAAAACACGCTTTTTTTTTTTAAACAGTGCCACCTATTGGACGTAAGAGCAACATATGCTGTAATCTCCCTAAGTTCTTCACCAATTGCTTTGAAATTCCGAAACAACGTTCCATTCAAATATGTGCATGTTTATATATACCTACTATATAGATGCCACACCTGTGACGGGTAAAAACATGTTTTTTTTTCAAAAAACAGGGCCATCTGATGCACATAATATACTAAATATGTTTCGCTATACTAAATATGCTAAACACACGCTATACTAAATATGTTTTGGAAACATTGAAATGGAATTGATAAATTTAATTTCCATAGATTTCAATTAATTTAATTTTTATTGAATTATGTTGTGTGATATTGTGTTGGAATTGTGACAACTGTGTTGTTACGGAACAGTTCATTTCGTTAAGTATAGATGCCACACCTGTGACAGGTAAAAACTTTTTTTTTTTTTTTTTTAAGAAACAATGCCATCTGTTGCATGTAAGAGCCACACACGCTATACTAAATATAGTACGATTCCATTTCAATGTTTTCAATTACATTGACAAATTAAATTTTCCTACATTTTGATTTATTTTCATTTTGATTTAATTATTTTGTGTGACATTTCGTTGGAACTGAGCTATGTTGTTTACCATGCCGTTCATTTCGTGAGTACAAGTATAGATGTCACACATGTGACAGGCAAAAACATGATTTTTTTTAAAAACAGTGCCATCTGTTGCACGTAAGAGCAACATACGCTATACAGTACTTAATATGTTTCGATTCCATTTCAATGTTTCCAATTTCATTGATAAATTGAATTACCATACATTTTGATTTTTCATTTTGATTTAGTTATTTTGTGTGACATTGTGTTGGAATTGAGCTTTGTTGTTTACCATACCGTTCATTTCGTGAGTACAATATAGATTATTTTTTTATTTTTTAATTTGTTTCAATTTGTTTAATTTTTTTATTATATATCAGTGATGGGAACATCACATTATTTGATGTTCCTAATTTTCTGATGGGAACATCAAATCATTTGGGAATGCATCGAATGAGGGAGTGGGGAATGGTGGGGAAGACGAGGGAACGGAAGTGGGGGATGGTGGGGAGGACGAGGGGACAGGGAAGTGGGGGATGGTGGGGAGGACGAGGGGACAGGGAAGTGGGGGATGGTGGGGAGGACAAGGGGATGAGGGAGAGGGGAATGGTAAGGAGGACGAGGGGACGGGAGTGGGTGGAGAGGACGAGGGGACGGTGGAGTGGGGAATGGTTAGGAGGACGAGGGGATGGTGGAGTGGTGGATGGTGGGGAAGATATAGGGATGGGGAAGGGAGAAAATGGTGGGGAGGACGAGAGGACGGACGGGGGAATGGAGAATGGTTAGGAAGAAGGGGGGACGGGGGAGGGGGAAATAGTAGGGAGGACTGGGAGAAAGGGGAAGGGTTGCAGTTGCTCAGCAATGCATGTGCGTTGCTGAGCTTCAGCTCCAACACCCTTGCTTAGATTTTTAAAATCTACCCAACTCAACCAAGCCTAAAACAGCCTAATCTGAGCTAATACAGTACATCCTAATCTAACAATATACAGTACTGCACGTGATTTTGATAATCAGAAAACTAGCTGTATCGCACAATCATATGTACAATTTTAGTGAATCCCTTCCTAACCCAACTCGTCCTAAGCAAACCCAAAGAACATAACAAATAAAACTTTTATACAATGTGCATGAGGTGTGTGACATCACTACGATGTCACAGTTTAACTTCGGCAAGGATTTCGGATGCTTCTGGCAACATTTGGACATAACATTTCCAACTAGTCACATTCTACTAAGCTTTCTAGACAAGTTGGGTTAGGTTTTGCAGTTAAGTGTTAAGTTGGAACATGAAAAATGCCATCAGACAGGAAACCTTTTGTTAGTGACGTCTCCCAGTAAAGGGCAAGGTTACTGATATACAGTGCCACTGTTGGCAACAACAAGCATGCTAGACTTGTGAGGTCCCCATAGACATGGAAAATAGACATATGCCATCGTGAAGGAGGCGTGTGACGTCATTATGTTTCTGGCAGTAAAGGATTTGGAGCCTACATCACCCATCCACCCAGGGAGCCGGTCGGCCGAGCGGACAGCATGCTGGACTTGTGATCCTGTGGTCCTGGGTTCAATCCAAGGCGCCGGCGAGAAACAATGGGCAGAGTTTCTTTCACCCTGTGCCCCTGTTACCTAGCAGTAAAATAGGTACCTGGGTGTTAGTCAGCTGTCACGTGCTGCCTCCTGGGGGTGGAGGCCTGGTCGAGGACCGGGCCGCGGGGACACTAAAGCCCCGAAATCATCTCAAGATAACCTCAAGATAACCATCCAGTAACTGGTCAGACTACTACTTAAGCTGACAATGATTAATGTACACATCACCTACTGCACAACACAAGCCAACGGAAATACCACTTTGAGAACACAGCTTTTCGTCCGATCAGCGAAATTATATGTTTAGTTTGGTTAGTACAGTACTTGGGAATGCCTGGGAACACCAAATGCTATTGGCATTAAATTTTAAGGGGTCCCAATAGTACAGTCGGGTTCATTCTCGACTCACAGTCGAATATTCCAGGTCTGAATCCCGGGTGGACCAAATGGATGGGTACATTTCCTATCACCTAGCAGTCCACCTAACAGTAAATAGGTACCCAGGAGTTAGTCAGCTTGTTGTGGGGTTGAATCCTGGGGAAGGTCAGTAATCTGACCGTGGGGGGGGTGGGGGGGGGGGGGGTCTCAAAATAAGCCTAACACATACTGTATGTATAAACTGTCTGCCTGTCTCGAGACACAATGAATTACTGTATAATTATTATTAACACTTTTAGCTATGTCCACAAGAACATCCAAAGCAACTGCCCAGACCCAAATGGCACATCATCCAACTGATCATGTAACATGACGATAATCCCAGCTTTGATTTTTAGGCCGGACAAAATGGTTGGGCACGTTTCCTTTCACCTGATACCGCTGTTCATCTAGCAGTAAACAGGAACCCCAGGAGTTGGGCAAGTGTTAAGGGGCCCATTATAGGGCAGGTCAGTATTCAACCATCAGGGAGCACAAGAACCTATATGCAGGCTTCCTGCTCTCGACACCAGCAACCATTAAACCAAGAGCAGAAACAACTATGTCATAATTAAAAATAATAATTTAGACAAAAATTCAGGACATTCATGGGATACAAGATTGTAGGAGTCATAGGCAAGGCAAGGCAAGTATGCCACTAATAAGCAGAGCCTTTTGGGTACTTGAAAAACTACTTGCATAAGAAATATTGCAGTAATGCCTGCACTAATAAGTACACTATGAAGCACTATCACGTCTTTATTGACACTATCAAAAAATTGATAGTTGCCGTATATACCGATTAATCTGAAGATGGGCAACATGCCATAGTCACTTATTCTGAACTACAGTACTGTAAATGTAACAGTTTACCTGGATGTTACCTAATGTAGATTGTATATCAAAATGCTTAAAAAATATAACTATTTAAGCCCAACATGAGCTTAATTACCAGTAAGATTAAAACCACAATGATATGTAGAGTCCAACAGATCTACATTAATTCCAGCCTTGTGCCGAGACAAGCAATTGACTATCAATACATGATGTTTATTTGACCTTAAGGCCAGTTATCATTGACAATTATTGGCAGTTAAGGCCCTTCGTGGCGGCCAGAGTGGCCTCTCACCCGCCTCAAGACACCCCACACCTGACAAGGCTGGCCAGGTGTGGCTCTTGACCAAATAAGTTATACTATACTCTCATATAATAGTCCTGTGGCTGCTATAACTATAAGTGACCATTATAATGTGTTATGAGGACGGGTCCCCACCTCCCTCACCAGGATATACTCCACATATTACCACTATTAACACACTCCTGGTCGGGTTACGGGCTCACCATAGCCCGTGCTACATGAACACTTTGTTCTGAGTAGCTAAATCTAAAACAACATATAACACTCTTGGTCCTAACATGTTCAACCAATCCGCCCAAAAATGCCAGGATAACTTTTGAACTTTTTGGATTTACTAGGGCTCCCTCGTGTCTTAAAGCTCCCTCCCTGGCCGCCAAGGAAGTTATGTCACGTTTGAAAAGGTAATTGGTGGTGATGGTGAAGGCCATATGGGGTGATAAGGAGGTGGAAAGTGAGATAAAAATGAAAGGTGGGTCGGGAGCGGGGTGGTCAAGGCCACACAGCTCCACCTAAACATTCACACACACGCCAACGTTTGTGTGTGGTGGGATGGGACGGGGGGTTAGTGCTCACCTGCTCGACATGTCTGCGTCTCCAGCAGGCCAGGCCAGGGGTGGTGTGTTAGGGGCGCGCCTGCCTGCCCTCAGCCACCATTATTAACCCCACACAACACACACCACCATGCAGGAGGCTCTCAACTCTCCCACCACTGGCCGCCTCTCCCACGCTCCCTGGGCTCCTCTCCCACGCTCCCGGGCTCCTCTCCCACGTTGCTACCCCCACACTGTCACACACACTCTCCGCCTGGTGCGATAATAACGTCAAGTGATAATTTGTTACTTTTATTCCATGAGCAGTTGCCGCTGCCATCGTCATTTTTATACTGGTCACCATGTTGTGGCGCTGACGGGTTTTGTGGCGCCTCGCGCGCTCATTGGTCCTCCCGCCTCCCCCTGCGCATGCGCGCACTTGCCCGCCATATTCATACTCTCTCCTCCTGCGTCCCTCGAGCCCGCCATCATCTTATTTATTTTATTTATTTATTATTTATTTATTATTTATTTATTTATTTATTTATTTATTTATTTATTTATTTATATACAGAAAGGTACATTGGGTTTATAAGAGTACATAGCATTGATATTTTTACATTCTTGTAAAGCCACTAACACGCACAGCGTTTTCGGGCAGGTCCTTAATCTAACGGATAGCAGCCCGAACTCTGTGCGTATTAGTGGCTTTAACAATAACAACATATCATTTCATTTAGGAAAAATACATACATAGATGCAGAGTTCAAATATACTATTCGATTTATAGATAGATCTAGAGCCGGGGAGGATTTACTGGGCGCAAACCCTTAACTGTAGCCTCTGTTTACTCAACAGTAAAAGGGTACTTGGTTGTAAAACGATTCTTCCGGGTCGTATTCCAGGAACATAGGATTAAGGACCTGCCCGAATCGCTACGCGTGTTATGGCTCAATTCAATTTCTTCTTTATTATGCACCCCATACCCAACCCGTGGGCGGTGGTGTAAAGGATACAGAGGCACATAATCGTTCAGGAACTGAACCCTCTAGTTCGTTTAGCTAAGCAAATAACAATGTTTGACGCTAGTTACAAAATTATCAATGTTGTATACACATGTACACACCCTCATACATACATGTACATATATATATACGTATACACATATCTACATACACATACATATCTAATCACTCACACAAATACACACATCAAATCTTTGTGTCACAAGTGACACAAAGAGGGTCACAAGTTACATTACAAGAGCTCACACAGTCACTATACAAGGCACTTTACATCTATAGTGAGTCACACAGTTACTAGTCTTGCTGCACACCCACCCAACTGGCGGCGCTTTACAGTCATGTGCTCCACACCCACCCAACTGGCGGCAGCTTTACAGTCATGTGCTCCACACCCACCCAACTGGGCGGCAGCTTTACAGTCATGTGCATGCATTACCGACAGTAAGCAAATTTGGATACTTCGCTAAAATTTCGGGCAGCACATCATTGTGAATGAAGTACTTACACATTTCTTGGACACTATTGATGGTGTTATCTCTAAATTCCGCAATTTTTTTCACATTCCATTATAT
>WNGS01001312.1:65220957-65235435 GCA_020271785.1 Procambarus virginalis | reverse complement strand
CATCTCCTTTGGTCGGTTTTGCCTGCCTTGCTGCTGTGTGTGGGTGGGGTCGGTTTCCACTGCTTCCTTTCCTTGTGCGTTCCCTTGTTTCCTCCTCTGCCGCAGGGGTGTTCTGCGTGCGTTCCTTGGCTTCTTGGGCGTTCTTTCAGCCTGTGTCCTGTGGTGTGCTTATTTGTCTCAGTCTGTTGCAGTTGCTCGTACCCCTTGGTTTGGTACTGTTTCTGGCGGCATCCCTTCCGCCTTCTTTGGTTTCCTAGCTTACCCTGCCGGTTGGCTTTTGCGATGTCTCGTGTCGGACCCGTCGTTCTGAACTCCTGGTGGGCTTGCTTGCTTTGGGGAGTTTTTCTGTTCGGCAGACGTTCCATCTCCTTGTGCACCTGGGTTTCGGTGGTCGCGCCCGAGATCTTCCCGCGCCCCGCCTTTTCCTGGGCTCGGAGGGGCCTTGTCGGGGCTGCTTACGTTCTGCCTCGCGGTCTCGCCCCCGGTTGGTGGTCGGGTGGCTTCGTGGTAGGTGTCCCACCTGCGTACTTCTTCTTGGCGGCAGTATGGGGTATTTTGGCGGTCCTTCCTTTTCCTGTCCCTTCTTAGGTGGCTGCACTTGTTAGCGTCGGCTTGGTTTTCTGGTGGGGGTTGGGGGCCGTCGTCTTGCCACATACTGCCGCCTCTTTTCGTGCGGCGCTGGCGGAGCCATTCGGCTTGCTTTCGGTCTTGGTGTTGCTTCTGCACCGTTAGTAAGCTGTCTTGTGCGTCGTTTCACCTCGGCCTTTTCGTGCGCCGCTTGCACCATCCTGGTCTCTGGTCAGCGTGCTCTGTCTTCTCCTCAGTTGGTAGTGCCCCTTCGGTTCCGGTTTGTTTTTTCGTTGGCTCTTTTTCCTTTTGGCATTGCCTCTGGGAGTTGGGTCGCTGAGTTTTCTTGCTCCTTTGGTTTTATCGTTTTGGTTGTTCGGTGGCAGCAGTCTCCATCTTTCTGGTGCTGGGTGGGGCTGCTGCATTCTGGAGGGGTCCTTGGTTTGTTGGTGCTTGGTTGGTCGGGCTGGGGGGTGTCGTGTTTTTATGTTCAGTGGCGGCCCTCAGCTGTTATTTGCATGCCACGGCATCTGTGTCCGGGGCGCGTTTTGCGTTGATCTGGTTCTGTTCTTCTCAGTTCGCGGGTGACGGTGTCCCGGGTTGTCAGCCGTGTTCTTCTCCCATGTCCGTGGCGTTCGTGGCTTCGCTGCTCTCGCTGCCGTCTGAGCGACGTGTCCTTGCGGTCATTCGGGCATGGATCTTTGGTGTTCGTACGGGGGCCTTGCTGCTCATTGTTCTTATGTTGTTCCCGGGCCTTTTCGGGGCTGTGGCGCCTTGGGTTGGCATTTGCTGCCGGTTGTCTCGCTTCCATGGAGGGTGCGTGGTGTCCTCCTCCCTGTTCCGTCCCTTTGACCTTCCTCTGTGGGTAGTTAGCTCCGGGGAGCTGATGGGCTCCCCCCAGAAAACCAGCGTTGAATGTAATGGAACGCCATTTTCTGGTGAGACCCGGAGGCTCCCCGGCAACCCTCCCTCCCTCCGGTCGGCGGTTTTTCGCGTGTTTTGACATCCAGCCTCAGAACTGATGGGTGGATAGCCGGCGTGGGAGGTCTGGGGCTCCCCCTTCCCCCTCCCGGGGAGGGGTAGCTGCGCAGACAGCAGTGCGGTGATGTGTGACGTCATACTAGTTTGCTTGTTTTCTGTTGGGGAGTTCTATCCACTAGTTTGGCATTAGGCAGCAATTTTAACCAGAATAAGGGTTTTTGGAATGCTTATCTTTCTGGATGCTTGACCCGGTCGATGGCAGACATAGAATGCTTTCAGCCACACAGGGGTTTCTATAGGCCATTGCTCCCCCTTGCCTCTCAGGTAACTGACATGTGTATAAATACATTCACTTTGCAGGGGGTACTTGCTAGAAATGACCACACCAAATCTTGGACAAGAACCACACTTTAGCTCATGGGGGCCACACTTAGTGCCACAGAAATGTGAGTTACAGTTTGCATATGCAATTGCTGGGCTACTTACTCAACATCCACCTCACACTTTCATACATGTGCTTCTTCTTGTATGTCAGTGTCTCAGTATAGATATATTCAAGTTATATAATCATATATGTCATTAGCATGCATCAGTTCTCCTCCCATGAAGCTTCCAGATTAGCAGGGAACAAAAGGGATAATCCAAAAAGAGCTAGATGTTAAGCTATGTATTCAGTATATGTACACAATATTTCACTGTATATACACCAACCCACACCACCACCTAATCACAAAACTTGAACCACACCAGCATCTGCAGGTCACATCCTAAACCCTTAACCCTTAAACTGCTAACTGTTAAATAGCAAACATCCCCAGGGCGCTCAAGAAAAAAAATTGTTCTGAAAAAATTTTTTTTCTTATGACATTGTTAACCCTTTAACTGCGCAATGTGCCTGCAGGCCCATGTCTGGAGTGCTCTACGTGCCTCCAGGTATTTGTATTTTTCACGTTCCATTCAAAACTCCCGTGGCTGCATGGGGTTCACATCAGCTTCCTCAGGGCTCTTGTAAACTGACGCCATCTTTAAAAAAAATCGTGGTCCACATTCCCGGGTGTGAGAGCCTCAGTAGTGAGTGAGCAACCAAGGCTGGCGCTCGCAGTATGAGCGCACAGCACTGCTGTTCAGCATGTGACCACAGCATCGCCTAATAATGTCAAAATATATATATATAACCTGTATTATTTAGCCATGACAGTATTATAGAAGAGCCTGAGTGTGATAATGACTGGGTACAATGTTCAAATATCAGTGATTCAATGCTGTTCACGATGTTCACAGCGCTAGCCACAACACCACAGCATTATTTCGTCCATCTAGGAATCTTCAAATGACTTCTTGGGTTCCTTTTTAAAATAAACTTGTGGTCAATTATTAATTTACAGGAATTAGTGACCAGGATTGTGGTTACAATTAGCATTGTGCGTTGTATTGTGGAAGGAGGAATTTTGGTGAGGAAGGGAGAGAATTGAAGTAGCCTCACTGTGTGGCAACCACACTTTTTTTTTTTGCTCACCATACTAACTTCGTGGTTCGCTATGGGGAACACACATGTACATGGGTATATACAGTGTGTGTGTGTGTGTATATATAGTGTAATGGGAAAAGGAAATTATCTGGGAAAGGACAATATTGGATAACGACCAAAACTCAGGAGCAGATAGTTTAGAGAACCGCAGCAGTAGTGTGGAGGAAGAGGGTATTGTGGTACAAAATAACAGTAATATTACAGAGCCAGGTAATATAAACAATGAGAGCAACAGTGAGACAGAGGGCATAAATGAAGGAATTGGGACAAAAGACGGAGATGGCTCCAATAAAGAGGTAGACAAGACAGACACAGGTATAAATACCTTGAAAAATGCAAAACCTGAACATATTTGCAAATTCTACGCTAAAGGAATATGCAAATATGGAAAATTAGGAGCAAGATGCAATTTTCTGCATCCTCGAAAATGCAGGAACATGTTGGCGAGGGGTACATGCTGTTTTGGAACAGGGTGTAGATACTTTCACCCTCAATTATGTCAATTTTCAATTAGGGACAAAAAAGGCTACAATCTTCAGTGTCCGGAATTCCACGTGAGAGGTACACAGCATTATAGACGGGAAGATCAATATGACACTACTGGAAATTTTTTAGAGGAAGGCAGAAACAGAGTAGAAATTATAAGAGAGGAACAGTCAGATGGAACCACTACAGGATTACAGAGGTGAAGGGAGATACCCACAAGACTGGAATACAAATTATCAACAAGCACCCAGGTACTACACCACTTGTTTTGGAAGTGATTCGTCCAGTTTTGGTAGTAGGACGGGTGTTGTGTAATTACCTAAGTGTAGTTACAGGATGAGAGCTACGCTCGTGGTGTCCCGTCTTCCCAGCACTCGTTGTCATATAACGCTTTGAAACTACTGACGGTCTTGGCCTCCTCCACCTTCTCACCTAACTTGTTCCAACCGTGGTAGACGGTTTGAACAACTTAGAACAAGACGACGGCAAGCATCATTAACCCAAGAACCCAACAGTAAAGCAGCCATCTCAACTGTCACCAGGACGGAGAAAGGCTGCAAACGTACAAGCCTACCACCAGTACCAAACAGCAGAAACTTGAACCAAAGGGGCTACCGCAAACTGAGGAGAAGATAAGAAGGCATCCTGATCAAGGACCAGGATGGCTCAGGCGATGCATGAGCAGGCCGGAGTTGAAACAACACACGAGAAAGTGTACGAAACGGGGCAGGTGTGACGTCCACTCTGAACGCAAGCCGGAGCGGCTCCGCCAGCGCCGCACAAAACGAGGCGACAGTAAGAATCATCAAATAATTGTAGTCCCAAAAACCCAAGAAAGGACAAGACAACCCGATGCGAAAGAGAAGACAACCTACAAAGAGCAAGAAAAAGTGCATAGAAACACCAGAAACATCATACTGTCGCCAAGACGAAGCTCGCAGGTGGGACACCGTCAACAAAGCCACCTGATCACCACAGAGATGGTGATACCCGCATCAAAATACCAGACGCGAAGAGCCGAGGAGAAGGCCAAACTAGCCACATACAGGACCGATCCGACCTGCCAAAAGAGGCGGAGCCGCACGAAAACGCCCTGGGTTCGGACACCTATCATGCAGCGTCTAAAAATAAAGCTGGGCCAGCCACCAAGGAACCATAAGGACTACTCTCGTGGGAAAGGCTCCAACCGAGCTAGAACCCGAAGCAACAGCTGGACCGGAAGAATAGGAACAAGTACCCCCACCTCGACCAGTCCTACCGAAAAGCATCCACCGTGAACGCCTCGCAGGCGGGTAAGGGCGCCACATAAAATGGGCGACGCCTAGACCACGCGAACTCGAAGATGTCCATGGCCAGGAGTCCATACGTACGGCAGAGCCAACGAAACAAGTCTGCGACGACTGGCCAATCCGCGAATAGAGGAATGACCCGAGACAGCTGTCCGCCAGGACGCAGGACACACCCCGGATATGAACCTCACGGTTAGCCATACCCTGAGTTCAGCAGACGAGCCACTCTAAGGAACCAACCCCAAAGGTCAACACCTAAGAGAAACTGGTTGATACCTGGTTGATGGGGTTCTGGGAGTTCTTCTACTCCCCAAGCCCGGCCCGAGGCCAGGCTCGACTTGTGAGAGTTTGATCCACCAGGCTGTTGCTTGGAGCGGCCCGCAGAGCCACATACTCACCACAGCCCGGCTGATCCGGGACTTCTCTTAGGAAACAGTCCAGTTTTCTCTTGAAGATGTCAACGGTTGTTCCGGCAATATTTCTTATAGTCGCTGGGAGGACGTTGAACAACCGCGGACCTCTGATGTTTATACAGTGTTCTCTGATTGTGCCTATGGCACCTCTGCTCTTCACTGGTTCAATCTTGCATTTTCTTCCATATCGTTCACTCCAGTACGTTGTTATTTTACTGTGTAGATTTGGGACCTGGCCCTCCAGTATTTTCCACGTGTATATTATTTGGTATCTCTCTCGTCTCCTTTCTAGAGAGTACATTTGGAGAGCTTTGAGACGATCCCAATAATTTAGGTGTTTTATCTCGTCTATGCGTGCCGTATATGTTCTCTGTATTCCCTCTATTTCAGCAATCTCTCCTGCTCTGAAGGGGGAAGTGAGTACTGAGCAGTATTCGAGACGGGACAACACAAGTGACTTGAAGAGTACAACCATTGTGATGGGATCCCTGGATTTGAAAGTTCTCGTAATCCATCCGATCATTTTTCTGGCTGATGCGATATTTGCTTGGTTATGCTCCCTAAACGTTAGATCGTCGGACATCATTATTCCCAAATCCTTGACATGCTGTTTTTCTACTATGGGAAGATTTGATTGTGTTTTGTACCCTGTATTATGTTTCAGATCCTCATTTTTGCCGTACCTGAGTACCTGAAATTTATCACTGTTAAACATCATATTATTTTCTGCTGCCCAATCGAAAACTTTGTTGACATCTGTTTGTAGTTTTTCAATGTCTTCAGCAGAGGTAATTTTCATGCTGATTTTTGTGTCATCTGCGAAGGATGACACGAAGCTGTGACGTGTATTTTTGTCTATATCAGATATGAGAATAAGGAACAGTAGCGGTGCAAGGACTGTACCTTGAGGTACAGAGCTTTTAACATCGCTTGGACTCGATTTTATCTGATTGACTGTTACTCTTTGTGTTCTGTTCGACAGGAAATTGAGTATCCAGCGTCCTACTTTTCCAGTTATTCCCATTGACCTCATTTTGTGAGCTATCACCCCATGGTCACATTTGTCGAAAGCCTTTGCAAAGTCTGTGTATACAACATCTGCATTTTGCTTTTCTTCTAGGGCTTCTGTGATTTTGTCATAGTGGTTGAGTAACTGTGACAGACAGGATCTTCCCGCTCTAAATCCATGTTGTCCTGGATTGTGCAATTCATTGTTTTCCATAAAACTAGAAATTTGATTCCTAATCACTCTTTCAAACACTTTATTATGTGTGATGTTAGTGCAACTGGCCTATAATTTTTTGCCAAGGCTTTACTCCCCCCTTGTGCAACGGAGCTATATCTGCAGATTTAAGTGCTGCTGGTATCTCCCCTGTATCCAGGCTCTTTCTCCATATTACGCTGAGTGCTCTCGCTACTGGTACTTTACATTTCTTTATGAATATTGAATTCCATGAGTCAGGCCCAGGGGCTGAGTGCATGGGCATATTGTCAATTTCTCTTTCAAAGTCTTCCGAGTTTGTGGTATATCCGTTATATTATCTGCAGCTTGAATGTCATTCATAAAGAAGCTGTCTGGGTCATCAATATATAACCTGTATTATTTAGCCATGATAGTACTGATTTATAGAAGTGCCTGAGTGTGATAATGACTGGGTACAATGTTCAAATATCAGTGATTCAATGCTGTTACGATGTTCACAGCGCTAGCCACAACACCACAGCATTATTTCGTCCATCTAGGAATCTTCAAATGACTTCTTGGGTTCCTTTTTAAAATAAACTTGTAGTCAATTATTAATTTACAGGAATTAGTGACCAGGATTGTGGTTACAATTAGCATTGTGCGTTGTTATTGTGGGAGGGGGAATTTTGGTGAGGAAGGGAGAGAATTGAAGTAGCCTCACTGTGTGGCAACCACACTTTTTTTTTTTTGCTCACCATAATAACTTCGTGGTGCGCTATGGGGAACACACATGTATGTACATGGGTATATACAGCTGTGTGTGTGTGTGTGGTATATATAGTGTAATTGGAAAAGGAAATTATCTGGAAAGGACATATTGGATAACGACCAAAACTCAGGAGCAGATAGTTTAGAGAACCGCAGCAGTAGTGTGGAGGAAGAGGGTATTGTGGTACAAATAACAGTAATATTACAGAGCCAGGTAATATAACAATGAGAGCAACAGTGAGACAGAGGGCATAAGTGAAGGAATTGGGACAAAAGACGGAGATGGCTCCAAATAAAGATGTAAACAAGACAGACACAGGTATAAATACCTTGGAAAAATGCAAAACCCTGAACATATTTGCAAATTCTACTCTTAAGGAATATGCAAATATGGAAAATTAGGAGCAAAATGCAAGTTTCTGCATCCTCGAAAATGCAGGGACATGTTGGCGAGGGGTACATGCTGATATTTTGGAACAGGGTGTAGATACTTTCACCCTCAATTATGTCAATTTTCAATTAGGGACAAAAAAGGCTACAATCTTCAATGTCCGGGATTCCACGTGAGAGGTACACAGCCTTAAAGACGGGAAGATCAATATGACTCTACTGGAAATTTTTTAGAGGAAGGCAGAAACAGAGTAGAAATATAAGAGAGGAACAGTCAAGATGGAACCACTACAGGATTCCAGAGGTGAGGGAGATACCACAAGACTGGAATACAAATTATCAACAAGCACCCAGGTACTACACCACTTGTTTTGGAAGTGATTCGTCCAGTTTTGGTAGTAGGACGGGTGTTGTGTAATTACTAAGTGTAGTTTACAGGATGAGAGCTACGCTCGTGGTTGCCCAGTCTTCCCAGCAACTCTTATTGTCATATAACGCTTTGAAACTACTGACGGTACTTGGCCTCCTCCACCTTCTCACCTAACTTGTTCCAACCGTGGTAGACGGTTTGAACAACTTAGAACAAGACGACGGCAAGCATCAATACCCAAGAACCCAACAGTAAAGCAGCCGTCTCAACTGTCACCAGGACGGAGAAAGGCTGCAAACACACAAACCTACCACCCGTACACAACAGCAGAAACTTGAACAAAGGGCTACCGCAAACTGAGGAGAAGATAAAAGGCATCTGATCAAGGACCAGGATGGCTCAGGCGATGCATGAGCAGGCCGGAGTTTTGAAACCACACACGAGAAAGTGTACGAAACGGGGCAGGTGTGACGTCCACTCTGAACGCAAGCCGAAGTGGCTCCGCCAACGCCACAACAACGAGTCAGGGCTCTTGAAAATAGACACTAAAAAAAAATTGTGGGCCAAACTCCGGTGTTAGGGGCCTCAGTATTAAGTGAGCTACCAAGCCTGACGCATGCAGCATGAGCTCACAGCACTGCTGTTCAAATTGTGACCACAGCATCGCCTAAAAATGCCATATATACTTGTTAATGCTATTATGTACGATGATATTATTACAGAAGACCCCTAACTGTGATAAAACTGACCAGGGTTTGATAATAGCAGGATTGTGGTGATACTTAGCGCTGTGCGCCATGGAGGGAGGAGTAATGCTGTGGGAGGGAGGATGGTGGCAATGTCATCTGACTGTGTGTGGCACCTTTTATTGACTACACTCACCATACCAGTTTAGTGGTTCGCTATGGTGAACACAAATGTAGATACTTATATGTAACGTGTGTATAGAGGGTATAAACAGCAAGAGGAGTAGGTTGGGAGCCGCCATTTTGGTGAGGGCGGTGGCTTCGTCTGCACGATTTATCATGTTGTTTACTGGTTACCACGCTGGTCTTTGGGCACCATACCTGTTTACTGGTACAAGTATGGTGAATAAACGGGTAGATATTTATATATAATGTGTGTATAGTGTAATAATACCACAAACAGTATTGTTGTAGGAGATATATTAGTGCGTCTGGCCTTGAGGGCGGCAGCCATCAGCTGACTGTTTGAGTCCTACGTCTTTGTGCCTTTACTCACCATACAAGCTTAATGTACAGTTATGGTGAACAAAACTTGTAAATACTTATATATAACGTCTGTATATAAAAGCAAAAAACAGTATGGTGGGTGAGAATGGTGGCAAGTCAAGTGAGGTGAGGGATGGAGGAGTGGCAGCCAGTGGCGGGCTGCCACTGCCACTGCCACTCAGCATACCAACTTAGTGGTTCGTTATGGTGAACACGAATGTAGACACTTATATATAGCGTCTGTATATAGTGAATAAAAGCAAAAACAGTATTGTGGGAGGAGAATGTGGGTGAGTCAGGTGTCTTGAGGGAGAGCGTGAGTGGCTGGCTGGTACACGGCGGTCACTCCTCGTTACTTTTTTACTCATAATAGCAACTTAGTGGTTCGTTATGGTGAACAAAACATGCAGATACTTATATATAACCTGTGTATATAGTGTAATAACTGACAAAGTATTTGTTCACTGTTTGATGAACATAATTGAATCAACAATATGCACACCATATTTTTGAGTACATCGATGATTCACTCATTTTATTATAAATATATCACACTACACACTATTGAATAATATTACAGCAAAAAACTACGAAAATAAATCAGAGACATTGAAATAATTAGTTAATTATCTCTTTGTGGCAACTCCGGCCTGACAGCTGGCGATCAACAGACCGCCTGGGACGCACACTGAGTGAGCGCCTGTTTTGTGCCAGACTTCCCTGCCCTATAGCGGGCAATATATGTCACATATGATTTTTTTTATTATTTTTCCCATGATCAGTGAACACAAAATAACACATTAGGATGAATTTTTTTTTTTTTTCAAATTTATGCGCCTGTTGGGAACAAAGGATATTATACCCCTAGCATGTTAAGGGTTAAAAGGTCTTCCAACATGATTACTCCTAAATCTTTACATTGCTTTTTCTTTCAATAGTGTGGTTTGACCTCATTTTATATGGGTTCTGTTTTTATATTTTCATTTTTCCATAGTGCAGTTACTGGAACTTATATTCATTAAACATCATAGTATTTTCTGTCGTAAAATGGTCTTCAATTCTTTCAAGTTAATCAAGTCTTTCAAGTCATTAAAAGACTTGATTAACATCAGATTGGAGGTTTGCTTGTCCTCTATACTGTGTACTCTCATAAACATCCTAGTGTCACCTGCCACTGATGATCCAGTACTGTAGTTTATATCTTTGTCTGATGTGAGGATAAGAGAGTACTAGAGCAAGCACAGTACCTTGGGAGACTGAGCTTTTCATGGTGCATAATCCTATCTTTTGTTAGGAAGATAAAGATCCATCTCCATACTTTGCCAGTATTGTAATGCCTTTTGTGCACATTTTCTGTGAAATTGTCACATTTGTCAAAAGCTTTTGTGAAATCTGTGTATATTACATTGGCATTCTGTTTGTCTTCCATGGCACCTAAGGCCATGTCATAGTGGTCTAGCAATTGTGAGAGGCAGGAGCACCCTGTTCTGATAAAGACACTGATTCCATGTGTTTTGTGATCATCTTGGCACTCAGATTTTTATGATATATATATTTTTTTTTTTTGAGATATATACAAGAGTTGTTACATTCTTGTACAGCCACTAGTACGCGTAGCGTTTCGGGCAGGTCCCTGGAATACGATCCCCGCCGCGAAGAATCGTTGTTACAACCAAGTACACATTTTACTGTTGCGTTAAACAGAGGCTACAGTTAAGGATTTGCGCCCAGTAAATCCTCCCCGGCCAGGATACGAACCCATGATATAGCGCTCGCGGAACGCCAGGCGAGTGTCTTACCACTACACCACGGAGACTAAATATAATGTTTAACATTTGGGGTCTATAATTGTTGCATCTGCTTACTATATCCTTTGTGAAGGGGTGTAGTCTTTGCTGTTTTAAATATGTTAGGAATAACACAGCTCTGTATTTTGACTCTGTCTTCTAAAGATGTTTAGGGGCTGTGATATTTGTTTTCTGGGGGGAGCCCCGTCGGCTCCCCGGACCTTTACCAGGCTGATATGTTAATGTCAGACTTTGGCATCAGTCATGTGTATGGAGTTCTAGGGCCTACCGGGGACCATGGCCAGAACCTGGCCCCCTCAGAGAGGCAAAGGGAGCAATGGCCTATAGAAACCCCCGTGTGGTTGGAAGCATTCTATGTCTGCCATCGACCTGGTCAAGCATCCAGAAAGGTAAGCATTCCAAAACAAACCCCTATTCTGGTTAAAATTGCTACCTAAAGCCGAACTAGCGGATAGAACTCCCCAACAGAAAACAAGCAAACTAGTATGATGTCACACGTCACCGCGCCGCTGACTGCGCAGCTCCCCTCTCCCCGGGAGGGGGAAGGGGGAGCCCCAGACCTCCCACGCCGGCTATCCACCCATCAGTTCTTCGGCTGATGCTATAGGCACCGGTTGTGTGCTCCGGCTCCAGTAGTTATTTCAGCACTGTACCTAGAGTGTGGTGTCTGTCTTCTAGGTGGTTCGTGAGCCGGGAGTGAGTCTCCAGTACTCGGGCTGCATACGCCTAGGATTCCCTTCCCTAGGTGCCCTGTAAGTACTGCCCTTGGGACTTGGGGCCACCTTCCACAAGTTCCTTGGGTCCTGCCCCTGCTAGGCCGTTTACTGCTTGGTTTTCGGCCTCTCTTTGAGTGCTCGGGTGTTCTGTCTCCCTTGTTCGCCTTAGGGTAAGGGGCAGTTTTGCACTGGTGGGGCGCAGGGTACTGTGCAGCTTGGCGCCGGTTAGCAGTACCCTGCCTGGGATTACCTGAGCGCGAGTCCTCTTATAGTAAGCGCTCGGGACCCTGGGAAACCCCTGGGGGCGTGCGGGTCCGATGGATGTGACCCCAGAGTCCCCCCTTGCTTCCAGCGAGTTTGAGGGTTGCTCTCACCCCTTGTCTCTGGGTGACTCTCTGGTTTGCCTCCGTCTGCTGCCTGTGGGGTCGGTGACACCTTCGGCCCGGAGTCCTGTGAGTTTTGTTGCTCGTTGTGGCTCAGTTACCCAGTTGTGCTGACTAACTGGGTGCAGGCAGCAGGGCATTGCACTTTGAGCCTTGGTGGTGGCAACGCTCTCGTTGTTTGCTCCCCGGGAGCCCCGGGGCTGCCCCGTTTTGGTTCGTGTTGGGACTTGGGGGGTGTTGGTTGCTTCGGTTCCTTCCATGCCCCCTTGTCTTTCTCCTGGATCTCCCCTTCCTGCCTGCATCCGGTTCCTTACCGTCTGTAGGTTCGGGGCGGGGTTTGATGGTGTTGAGACTCGGGCAGTCTCGGGGAATTCCCCTTCCGGGTAGTGACGGGAGCATTTGAGCCTGTTTCTCCAGCCGTGTTGTAAGAGTCTGTCAGTGGGCTCCCTTCCTTAGTGTTTTCGTGGCTGCCCCGGTTTTCTGGTACGGCCGGGGCTTTGGGGGGACAGCTCGGCCCCGGGCCTGTCGTGTAGGTTCCCGGTGCTGGGGAACGGCTGACTTGGGGGGCCTTGGCCCCGTAGGACCCTGTGGGGTTTTTTCTCCCCCTCTAGGCAGGGCTTGTGGTTACGCGGAGTGGGGTTTTTTCCTCCTCACTCACCATACGTGTTCTTGGGCGTCGGGCCCCTCCCCAGGCTCGGTTCCTTGGCCTTTGAGTTGGTTGGTTCCGCCCTGTGGGTGGATGCTTCCCCCCTTTTTGGGATGGTGTCTTCGTCATGTTTCCCCGTTCCTGGGGTTCTACGTGACTTCTGGTCTCGGGTGCGCCTGCGCCTTTGTGTGCCTTCGGGACTAGTGTTGGCTTCTGTGTTCTCGAGGGTTCAGGAAGGTTTTTGCTGCTTCCCTCATTATTGGAACGTCTTGTCGGCTCCTCGTCTGGATCGCCGTTTTGGGCTACTTGTAGCCCGGTTGGGCTGCTTGGGCTGGTTATGGCCCGGTTAGGCTGCTTGTGGCCCGGTTGGGCTGCTTGTGGCCGGTTGGGCTGCTTGTGGCCCGGTTGGGCTGCTCGTGGCCCGGTTGGCTGCTCGTGGCCCGGTTAGGCTGCTTGTGGCCCTGTTGGGTTCCCTTTGGGCTCTTTGTCTTCGCTTCGTTGGCCGGTTTTGTTGTTCCTGCTTCCTCTTTTGGCTACTTTTCTAGTGCAGTAGTCTTGGTTGGCGCCTTCCCGCAGAGCGGGTTGTGCGGTTCGGCCAGCGTGTCATGCGCATGCGCCGTGGAGTTTGTTTTGGTCTGGGGGTGTTTTGGTTTCAGTGCTGGTGTTTGGTGCCTTTTTTTGCTCAAATGCTTCGCCTCTCGCTCTTCTCCCTTGCTCCGGTATGTGCTCCTTCGCTCCGGGGATATCCTGGTTTCCAGCTGTGGGGAGGACGCCGAGGACGGCCCACACCCATGACACACCCTGTGTCATGGGTGTGGGCCGCCTCCTTCCCCTCTACCCTGCTCTCCTGTGTGTCCGCTCTGGCTTCTACAAATGGCGGTGCTCCCAGGATCTTCTGGGCACTGTTGGGTCATGTCACGTTCGTGCCACCGTTCGACAGGTGAGTTTCTGTGGTCTGGCGTCTTTTGGCCGGGCGCTGGATGCGGAGATGTTTATATACCTGTCTTTATTTCAGTGTATTTCTGTTCGACTGAGACCGTTCGCACACCAGTGACTCCCTTTTTCAACCCTTCCATTCCCACTCGTGTGCATGTCCAACCCATGCTAGAGTCATTCAGGGGACCCACCTTTTTTCGTGTTATGAGGTAATTACCTAAGTGTAGTTACAGGACAGAGCTACGCTCGTGGTGTCCCGTCTTCCCAGCACTCTTTGTCATATAACGCTTTGAAACTACTGACTGTCTTGGCCTCCACCACATTCTCACCTAACTTGTTCCAACCGTCTACCACTCTGTTTGCGAAAGTGAATTTTCTTATATTTCTTCGGCATCTGTATTTAGCTAGTTTATATCTATGACCTCTTGTTCTTAAAGTTCCAGGTCTCGGGAAATCTTCCCTATCGATTTTATCAATTCCTGTTACTATTTTGTATGTAGTGATCATATCACACCTTTTTCTTCTGTCTTCTAGTTTTGGCATATTTAATGCCTCTAACCTCTCCTCGTAGCTCTTGCACTTCAGTTCTGGGAGCAACTTAGTAGCATGTCTTTGCACCTTTTCCAGTTTGTTGATGTGCTTCTTAAGATATGGGCACCACACATATGTGGTGCTGGTTATGTACTCACCTGGTAGGGCTCTCCTGGTTGTGCTTGCGGGGTTTGAGCTCTGGCTCTTGGGTCCCGCCTATATGGTAGAACTTGCGGGATAGTACCAGA
>WNGS01001312.1:65203641-65215106 GCA_020271785.1 Procambarus virginalis | reverse complement strand
AGAGATGTTAGAGTGGACTGCTGATACTCATACCTGTTAATAATTCCAAGGATCACATCTCCTGTGGCTCCAGTCTATGACCATGCCTCCTGATTGGTGGTCTGTCATAATGACTGCTTGCAGCTGATGTTACAGCCTGCTTGATTAGGTATCCTTTGAAGGTGTTTATAAAGCTCTCCTTTGAATATTGCGAGAGATCGCCCAGTTACACCTAGTGTGTGTAGAGTGAGTGTTAAAAAATGTTGGGCCTTCGATGTTGTTCAAGTTATATCTCAGCATGTCTATTGCACTTCTGCTTTTCTTTGGGGTTGTTTTGCTTTTGCACATCCTGCCTTGCCTTCTGGTCTTGTGTGGTGTTATTTCTGTATACAGATTTGGAGCCAGTGCTTCTAGTATTTTATTATGTGTAATTATTATGTATCTCTCCCTCCTGCACTCTAGGGAATACAGATTAAATTTTTGTAAGCAGTCCCATTAATTTACATATTTTATTAACACTTTCGCGCTTTGAGTGAGCGAACATTTCTCCTACCCTAGTGGTTTTGGACATTCTGCGGGAGAGGACGGGAGCGCACGGTAATACTGAAAAGTGTATACTCTTTTCAACTTCGTCATCTCGATTCTCATCCTACGTTTTTCAATTTTGTATCAATATGTTCGCAATAGAATGCTCTACAGGACTAAAAGCATTTAAACTCAAAAACCCGGCTTACCACCCGCAGCAAATAGAGAAAGTGGGAGCGTGTTACCCGGAAGCGCACAAGAGCGATAAAATGTGTATACTCTTTTCACTTTGGTTACCTCAATTTTCGTCCTAGGTCTTTCATTTTGATATCAATGTGTTAGCAATAAAATTCCCAACAGGAATATATGCATATAATGTCAACAACCGCGGCGTGCTCCACCCGCCGACATGATGAAAGCAGGTGATGAGAGCAGGGGGGAGCGCTGGCCCGTCCATTAGAGAGTGCGGTAATACTGAAAAGTGTATACTCTTTTCAACTTTGTCATCTCAATTCTCATCCCTGGTTTTCCAATTTGATTTCAATGTATTCGCAATAGAATTCTCTACACGATTAACCCTTTAACTGCGCAACGTGCCTGCAGGCTCGCGTCTGGTTTGCGCAACGCGCCTCCGGGTATTTGTATTTTTCACGTTCCATTCAAATCTCCCGCGGCTACACGGGGTTCACATCGGCTTCCTCAGGCTCTTGTAAACAGACGCCATCTTTAAAAAAAATCGTGGTCCACATTCCCGGGTGTGGGAGCCTCAGTAGTGTGTGAGCAACCAAGGCTGGCGCTCGCAGCATGAGCGCACAGCACTGCTGTTCAGCGTGTGACCACAGCATCGCCTAATAATGTCAAAATATATATATAACTTGTATCATTTAGCCATGATAGTGTTACAGAAGAGCCTGAGTGTGATAATGACTGGGTACAATGTTCAATTATCAGTGATTCAATGCTGTTCACGATGTTCACAGCACCACAGCATTATTTCGTCCATCTAGGAATTTTCAAATGATTTCTTAGGTTCCTTTTCAAAATAAACGTGTGGTCAATTATTCATTTACAGGAATTAGTGACCAGGATTGTGATAATAGCAGGATTGTGGTTATAATTAGCGTTGTGCGTAGTATTGTGGAAGGAGGAAAGTTTGGTGAGGGAGGGAGGGCGAGAATTGAGGTAGCCTCATTGTGTGTGTGTGTGGCTGCCACTCTTGTTTTGCTCACCATAATAGCTTAGTGGTTCGCTATGGGCAACACATATGTACATGGGTATATATAGTGTGTGTGTATAGTGTAAGAACAGTAACAGGAGAATGTTGAGAGGAGCTATTTTGGTGAGGGAGGTGACGTAATCGTAGCGTCGTCTGCTGTCTGCTGTGTGATTTTTCATGCAGTGTATGGTGGCCACTGTACTGTTTGGACACAATACCGGCTTACTTGCATAGTTCTGGTAAATAAAACATGTAGATAGTGTGACGGTAACGAGTTGGAAATGGTGGTCGGCAGTCTTCCAACTAGCAGGTGTCAGTGCTGGGCCACATATAATATATAAAAAAAAGAAAAGGAAAAAAAAAAGAGAAAAAAAAGAATGACTGCGTGATTTGGTAATCTGTGGTAAGGTTGGAAAGACTAAAAGCAATAATAAAAAATATGGATTTTAATAACAATAAAAAACACAAATTGAAATAAATGCAAAATCTTGGCTTACTGGCAAAAATAATAAACAATATAAACATGAAAATAGATTACGTTAATGGGGAGGAGAATTGATATACAAAAGTAAGTAAAATATGAATGCTGGAATATATGCACTAACTATGAACCTCTATTTGACCACACAGAGTGAGTCACTTAGGAGTTCACAGCTTGCGAGCACACAATATTCTGGCTGGCAGAAACGCAAGGGACTCCAACAATAACTGGTGAGGTCTTGTGATTGGCGGGGAGCCGGAGTGGAGTGTTGGTTGGCGGCCAATGAGGAAGCTGGATGGCCGCAAGTCGCTCGTTAGGCCGTTGAAGGGTTCGGCGCGTCGACCAGGTGCAGCAGTGGGGGGGAAGGAGGGAGTGGCTGGTACGTGTGGCTAATATGTACGTTTAGCCACTACAAAACGTATCTTGTATATTGATGAGGACAGGCGTGATTCGCAGAAATAGCAGGCTAAATCTCTGATAAGAGATTATCGTCACAACTCTCCCCCGAAGCCTGCCGTTTCGGGTGAATCACGTCCACTGGAGGTAGAGTGGGAGGTGGAGCTGCCTCTACCTCATGCACTCTGGAGAGGGCATCAGCGATGATGTTATCAGGCCCCTTGATGTAGCAGATCTTTAAGTTGAAGCCTTGAAGATATAAAGCCCATCGCAGCAGACGTTGGTTATTAAATTGGGCTTGATGTAAAAATCTCAGAGGGTTGTGGTCCGAATAGATGGTAGTGGACCTAGCACCGTGCAGATATGGTGCAAAGTGTTGTAAGCTCAGGACGATGGACAGGAGTTCCTTCTCTATAGTACTGTAGTTCTTCTGATGAGGCTTCAACTTGCAACTGTAGTAGCTGACAGGTAGAACCTCCTCGCCTCGCTGCTGCATTAAGACACTTCCGATGCCGGTACCACTGGCGTCGACATGGAGGATGAAAGGCTTCTTGATATCTGGTGAGGCGAGAATGGGATTAGAACAGAGGAGGAATTTGAGTTGTTCGAATGCAACGGTTTGCTCTCTGGTCCAATTATACCGTTGCTTGGGACTGGTTAAGGTGATTAATGGGGTTGCAACAGTGCTAAAATTCTTCACAAACCTACGGTAATAGGAAGCAAGACCAAGGAAGCGCAGGAGCTGCTTCCTGGTAGTAGGCTGTGGATACTGTTGGATTGCTTGAATGTGAATGTTTAACGGAGCCAGGTTGCCACTCCCTATAACATGACCCAGGTACCGCACTTTACCTTTCGCGAAGGTGGACTTGCCCAAATTGATGGTGAGGCCGGCTTTCAGGAGCTTGTAGAACAATCGTTGTAGCTGGAGCAGGTGTTCGCTCCAGGTGTTGGATGCTACCACAATGTCGTCCAAATAGGCATAGGTGTTTTCCAAGCCCTGGATGACGCGGTTGACAGCTCTCTGAAAGGTGGCTGGGGCATTGCAGAGTCCAAAGGGAAGGCGATTGTACCTGTAGAGACCAAAGGGGGTTATAAAGGCGGACAGTACCTTAGCTCGCTCCGTTAAACTCACCTGGTAGTAGCCCTTTAGTAGGTCTACCTGAGACAGGTAGCGGGCATTACCAATGGCATCCAAAATGTCGTCTACCTGGGTATTGGGTAGGCGTCCTTCACTGTGACCTGGTTCAACTTCCTATAATCCGTACACAGACGGATTTTGCCGTGAGGTTTGGGTACCAGGATGCATGGTGAGGCCCAGGGGGACTCACAGGGGGTAGCCAGTCCATGGTCCAAGAGATACTGTACCTCAGCCCGCATGACTTCCGTTTTGCTCGGGCTGATTCGGTAGAATGGTTGGCGAATCGGCTGGGTGTCAGGTAGCAGTTGGATGTCGTGCCGAGTTACAGTACACTCTTGGGGGTCATCTCGAAACAACTCTTGATATTCTCTGACGAGTTTGATTAGTGGAGCACTATTATCGTCCTGAAAATGATGTTGAAGGTTAGTAAGGATTTCCGAGTTAGAGAGCGCTGTCTCAGTGTCAGTGCTCTCGGAAGGAGAAGCAGGGAAGGTCTCACTGTGGCTGTATGGACCTGTAAATGAGGTGAAATTGGTTAACACAGTGGGAGGAACCCCATGGTAGGGCTTGAGTAAATTAATGTGGCACAGCTGGGTCTTCCGCCGCCTATCGGGTGTCTCGAGAACGTAGTTGAAGTTGTTCCGGCACTCCTTAACACGGTAGGGTCCTGAGAACCTGTTCTGTAAAGGAGAACCTGGGATAGGGAAATAGGCAAGCACTAAGTCTCCTGGTGTAAACTTCCTTACTTTACAGTGCGGTCGTAACGAGTCTTCATCCTCTCCTGGGCTCTCTGTAGGTTGTTGCTGGCAAAGGAATGGACCCTCTCTAGAATGTGTCGGAGATTTTGGAGATACTGGGGCACACTCTGATGCTCACTGAAGGTGTCATCACGTAGAGAATCCTTGAAAGCCTTGAGAGGTGTACGGCACTTACGTCCGTAGAGCATCTCATAAGGAGATACTCCTAGTGACTCGTTGGGAAGACTTCTGAAAATACACATGATGAGATCAATTTGCCTATCCCAATCCTTTGAGGTCTCATTACAGAATTTTTTAAGAGTGCCTTGATGGTTTGATGACTACGCTCGAGAGAACCCTGTGAAGCAGGATGATAGGGGCTGGACAGTACCTGTTTGATGTTGAACTCCTCCAGAGTCCGTTTGAAGAGATCACTGGTGAAGTTGGTACCACAGTCGCTCTGAATCTCCCTCGGAAATCCATACTGGGTGAAGATTTTCAGTAGATTCTTCACCACTGTAGCAGCTGTAATATTTTTACTGGAACTGCTATCGGAAATCTGGTGGTAGGACACAGGATGGTTAAGATATATGAGTTGCCTGCACTGGTCCGAGGCAAAGGACCAACGCAGTCGATAATGAGCTTGTGGAACGGTTCCTCAGGCACCTGGATGGGTATCAGGGGTGCTCTGGATGGAAACGTCGGTTTCCATTCCCAGAGCACCCCTGTAACCCATCAGTGATGAGGAACCGTTCCACAAGAATCATTATCGATGCGTTGTCCTTGGCCTCGGACCAGGCAGGCAACTCATATATCAACCATCCTGTGTCTACCACCAGATTTCCGATAGCAGTTCCGTAAAAATATTACAGCTGCTACAGTGGTGAAGAATCTACTGAAAATCTTCACCAGTATGGATTTCCGAGGGAGATTCAGAGCGACTGTGGTACCAACTTCACCAGTGATCTCTTCAAACGACTCTGAGAGGAGTTCAACATCAAACAGGTACTGTCCAGCCCCTATCATCCTGCTTCACAGGTTCTCTCGAGCGTAGTCATCAAACCATCAAGGCACTCTTAAAAAAAGTTCTGTAATGAGCCTCAAAGGATTGGGATAGGCAAATTGATCTCATTTTGTGTATTTTCAGAAGTCTTCCCAACGAGTCACTAGGAGTATCTCCTTATGAGATGCTCTACGGACGTAAGTGCCGTACACCTCTCAAGGCTTTCAAGGATTCTCTACGTGATGACACCTTCAGTGAGCATCAGAGTGTGCCCAGTATCTCCAAAATCTCCGACACATTCTAGAGAGGGTCCATTCCTTTGCCAGCAACAACCTACAGAAAGCCCAGAGAGAGGATGAAGACTCGTTACGACGGCACTGTAAAGTAAGGAAGTTTACACCAGGAGACTTAGTGCTTGCCTATTTCCCTATCCCAGGTTCTCCTTTACAGAACAGGTTCTCAGGACCCTACCGTGTTAAGGAGTGCCGGAACAACTTCAACTACGTTCTCGAGACACCCGATAGGCGGCGGAAGACCCAGCTGTGCCACATTAATTTACTCAAGCCCTACCATGGGGTTCCTCCCACTGTGTTAACCAATTTCACCTCATTTACAGGTCCATAGCCACAGTGAGACCTTCCCTGCTCTCCTTCCGAGAGCACTGACTGAGACAGCGCTCTCTAACTCGGAAATCCTTACTAACCTTCAACATCATTTTCAGGACGATAATAGTGCTCCACTAATCAAACTCGTCAGAGAATATCAAGAGTTGTTTCGAGATGACCCCCAAGAGTGTACTGTGACTCGGCACGACATCCAACTGCTACCTGACACCCAGCCGATTCGCCAACCATTCTACCGAATCAGCCCGAGCAAAACGGAAGTCATGCGGGCTGAGGTACAGTATCTCTTGGACCATGGACTGGCTACCCCCTGTGAGTCCCCTGGGCCTCACCATGCATCCTGGTACCCAAACCTCACGGCAAAATCCGTCTGTGTACGGATTATAGGAAGTTGAACCAGGTCACAGTGAAGGACGCCTACCCAATACAGAGTAGACGACATTTTGGATGCCATTGGTAATGCCGCTACCTGTCTCAGGTAGACCTACTAAAGGGCTACTACCAGGTGAGTTTAACGGAGCGAGCTAAGGTACTGTCCGCCTTAACCCCTTTGGTCTCTACAGGTACAATCGCCTTCCCTTTGGACTCTGCAATGCCCCAGCCACCTTTCAGAGAGCTGTCAACCGCGTCATCCAGGGCTTGGAAACAACCTATGCCTATTTGGACGACATCGTGGTAGCATCCAACACCTGGAGCGAACACCTGCTCCAGCTACAACGATTGTTCTACAAGCTCCTGAAAGCCGGCCTCACCATCAATTTGGGCAAGTCCACCTTCGCGAAAGGTAAAGTGCGGTACCTGGGTCATGTTATAGGGAGTGGCAACCTGGCTCCGTTAAACATTCACATTCAAGCAATCCAACAGTATCCACAGCCTACTACCAGGAAGCAGCTCCTGCGCTTCCTTGAAGAATTTTAGCACTGTTGCAACCCCATTAATCACCTTAACCAGTCCCAAGCAACGGTATAATTGGACCAGAGAGCAAACCGTTGCATTCGAACAACTCAAATTCCTCCTCTGTTCTAATCCATTCTCGCCTCACCAGATATCAAGAAGCCTTTCATCCTCCATGTCGACGCCAGTGGTACCGGCATCGGAAGTGTCTTAATGCAGCAGCGAGGCGAGGAGGTTCTACCTGTCAGCTACTACAGTTGCAAGTTGAAGCCTCATCAGAAGAACTACAGTACTATAGGAAGGAACTCCTGTCCATCGTCCTGAGCTTACAACACTTTGCACCATATCTGCACGGTGCTAGGTCCACTACCATCTATTCGGACCACAACCCTCTGAGATTTTTACATCAAGCCCAATTAATAACCAACGTCTGCTGCGATGGGCTTTATATCTTCAAGGCTTCACTTAAAGATCTGCTACATCAAAGGGCCTGATAACATCATCGCTGATGCCCTCTCCAGAGTGCATGAGGTAGAGGCAGCCACCTCCCACTCTACCTCCAGGACGTGATTCACCCGAAACGGCAGGCTTCGGGGGAGAGTTGTGACGATAATCTCTTATCAGAGATTTAGCCTGCTATTTCTGCGAATCACTCCTGTCCTCATCAATAACAAGATACGTTTTGTGGCTAAACGTATTATAAGATAGCCACACGTACCAGCAACTCCCTCCTCCCCCCCACTGCTGCACCTGGTCGACGCGCCGAACCCTTCAACGCCTAAAGAGCGACTTGCGACCATCCAGCTTCCTCATTGGCGCCAACCAACACTCCACTCCGGCTCCGCNCCTTAACTGCGCAACGCGCCTGCTGGCTCACGTCTGGTTTGCGCAACGCGCCTCTGGGTTATTTATTTTTCACGTTCCATTCAAACTCCCGGGCTACATGGGGTTCACATCAGCTTCCTCAGGGCTCTTGTAAACAGACGCCATCTTTAAAAAAAATCGTGGTCCACATTCCCGGGTGAGGGAGCCTCAGTAGTGTGTGAGCAACCAAGGCTGGCGCTCGCAGCATGAGCGCACAGCACTGCTGTTCAGCGTGTGACCACAGCATCGCCTAATAATGTCAAAATATATATATAACTTGTATTATTTAGCATGATAGTGTATAGAAGAGCAGAGAGTGTGAATGACTGGGTACAATGTTCAAATATCAGTGATTCAATGCTGTTCACGATGTTCACAGCGCTTGCCACAGCACCACAGCATTATTACGTCCATCTAGGAATCTTCAAATGATTTCTTATGTTCCTTTTCAAAATAAACGTATGGTCAATTATTCATTTACAGGAATTAGTGACCAGGATTGTGGTTATATTAGCGTTGTGCGTAGTATTGTGGAAGAAGGAATTTTGGTGAGGGAGGGAGGGCGAGAAGTGAGGTAGCTCATTGTGTGTGTGTGTGGCTGCCACTCTTGTTTTGCTCACCATACTAGCTTAGTGGTTCGCTATGGGCAAAACATGTGTACATGGGTATATAGTGGTATATAGTGTAAGAACAGCAACAGGAGAATGTTGAGAGGAGCTATTTTGGTGAGGGATGTGACGTAATCGTAGCGTCGTCTGCTGTGTGATTTTTCATGCAGTGTATGGTGGCCACTGTACTGTTTGGACACAATACCGGCTTACTTGCATAGTTCTGGTAAATAAAACATGTAGATAGGTATATATAACATGTGTAAAAAGAACTATAACAGTATGGTGGGAGGAGCAATGTTGGCGAGTAAGATGTTGGAGTGAGGGAGACTGGCTGGGTGTGGTGCTCTCACTCGAGGTGTTCTGAATGTGTTATGGCCAAATGCTCCTATTGGCCCATACGAGGCAGCTCTATTGGCCATACGCAGCTGCTATTGGCATACGAGGCAGCTGCTATTGGCCCATATGAGGCAGCTCTTATTGGCCCATACGAGGCAGCTCCTATTGGCGAAGCAGCTGCTACGCGATGTTCTGAATGTGTTGATGGTAAATGTATATGGTGTGTGACAGTGTATAGTGTGTACATATTTGTAAATATACATAAATGAACATGAAACATTGGTGTGAATAACTGTATGATGGGAGGGGGCAAAGTTGGCGAATACAATGTTGGAGAAGTGAGGGAGGGCTGGCTGGGTGTGGCAGCTCTCACTCGCGGTGTTCTGAGTGTGTTGATGGTGAATGTATATAGTGTGTGACAGTGTATAGTGTGTAAATAGATTGTATATATACATAAATTAGCATGATACATAGTAAATATGTGTGCGTATGTGTACACAAGTGTCATGCACGTAACACAGTGTCTTCGACAGTACGGATGTTTTACTGCCATAATATAGTGTACGTGTTCACTATACATAGGATTAGCACGTAAAAACAAATAAAATGTATTTGGAACTGTGCGAAAAAAATGAACAAAATATATTTGCGGCAACTCGCGTGCCCCGCCCCGAGCACCCCACCCGCCCCGGGAGCTTACGGCACGGGAGCACGGGGAATGATGACGTCACGCCCCAACTTACGGACCCCATAGCAGCCAAAGTAAGTACAATTTCGACCTTTTTTTACATACCCATACTGAGGAAGGGTTTTTGACACTTTAAAAAGAAAAAAGAATTTTTTCCAGAGAATTTATTTCCTGCGCACCACGGGGGTGTCATATTTGGAGGCAACGCAGTTAAGGGGTTAAGAGAGAATTTGTTAAACACCTCCAAAGAATACCCAATCAAGCAGGCTGGGATTCATACGTTGGATGCGGCTGTGAGCAGCCGCATCCAACAGTCTGGTTGACTAGACCACCAACCAGGAAGCCTGGCCAGAGACTGGGCCGTAGGGACATGGATCCTCAGAATCATCGACAGGTATACAATGGGTATACCCTCGGCTTTCCAGCCTCTGAGGGAGGGCAAATTTCCGGTCCTACTCATGATGGTGATCATATTGGCCTTGGGGTACCAATGCATAGGCTCTGGGAAGCCACTGTGTCGGTCACCCCAGAAATATAATTTAACTAGAGCTAAATTCTATACAAAAGATATTTGATGATTGGAAATTGGCATTTCACCATTCTGTATTAATCTTAATATTGAATTTTTCAGAGTTGCAAGAGGAAGATTACACTAAACCAAGACTATCGCTTGGCGCATTCAACCTTGCACACGTACTTCAAAAGGGCTCGTACCTTATGGCTGCAGATGAAAAACTATTTGAGGCGGAGGATGAAAATATGCGTAAGTTTAAAGTGTTAACCCTTATACTGCGCAAAACTTCATATGAAGTTTGACCTTGAGCTCAGTTTTTACAATTCTCTGAAATTCTTTCAAATGTTTTGTGCATAATCTACTAGGCAAATGCTCCAACTTTGTCTAAATGATAGCAGTGTAACTTGAAAAACAAGAAAATAAAAAATATTTATAAAATTGAATATTAAAAACTTCAGATTTTAAATCGGCTTCAAAAATATAAAATGTCATCAATTGTTCATTTGGTGTTTTTATGCTTTCAGAATAACATTCGTACTCGAATATGTGAAAGTTGTAGGTCAATATGTGTTGAAATGAAGTCAAGAAAAATACCCCCCCCAAAAAACAAAATAAAGGGACTATTATAAAATTATAATGATTTAGGAGATATATTAGGGTATACAGTACTTTATATAAGAAAAAACCCTAATCTGGTCCCTAATCATCAAAACTACCTAAAGAAACAAGGGAAAATAGAATTTGAAATCTGAAAATATACGTCTAATATTTATACGTCAAATATTTCATACGTCAGGCTGTGAGCAGCCGCGTCCAACAGCCTGGTTGACCAGTCTAGCAACGAGGAGGCCTGGTCGACGACCGGGCCACGGGGTCGCTGAGCCCTGGAATCACCTCAAGGTAGCCTCAAGGTAGCATATCGGCAAAAAAAATTCAAAGTCCCAAGTTCTGAGAGTTGTGAGACTGACTTGTTGACCAATTTAATTCTGTCTTCACATACTGTTTTATAACAAGCAAATCACTTCAGCTGACAATTCTGTCAACATCACTGTGGCCATCTGCTGATAACCACTGGATTTTCAACGTATTTATAATCCCGAACTCTGACCGGATTGAAATGTTGAGTCAGAGTCACAATCGACTTGAGAATGGTCCAGGATGGACCGAAACGTCGTCGTCCCTTCACCTTCTAGTGTGTGGTCTGGTCAGCTGTCTTCACATAGTTAGGGATGGGTATACACTCTCCAGGATGTAAAGGTTACAACAAATTCAAATAATAAACTAAGGAGGAAAAAAACTAAAAACCTAAAAAAATCTACTAAAAAAATATTTTTTGACTTGTTGAAAGTAACTGATAATAATTTGGGTGGGGCAATGATTTATATGATTTACAGTATAACAAAATAGAGCATAATAACATAGCTATTCATTATTATTTGTGTTATTATGTACTTACTCAC
>WNGS01001312.1:65192010-65203616 GCA_020271785.1 Procambarus virginalis | reverse complement strand
CGCTATAGGGCAGGGAAGTCTGGCACAAAACAGGCGTCACTCAGCATGCGTCCCAGGCGGTCTGTTGATCGCAGCTGTCAGGCCAGAGTTGCCACAAAGAGATAATTGCCTAATTATTTCAATGTCTCTGATTGATTTTTCGTATTTTTTTGCTGTAATATTATTCATAGTGTGTAGTGTGATATATTTATATAATGAAATAGGTGAATCATCGCTGTACTCAAAAATATGGTGTGCATATTGTTGATTCAATTATGTTCATCAAAAGTGAACAAATACTTTGTCGGTTGTTACACTATATACACAGGTTATATATAAGTATCTGCATGTTTTGTTCACCATAACGAACCACTAGTTGCTATTATGAGTCAAAAGTAACGAGGAGTGCCGCTGTTACAGCCAGCCACTAAGCCTCCCTCAAGTCTCTGACTCGCCCACAATTCTCCTCCCCAATATGTTTTTGCTTTTATTCACTATACGACAGCTAGTATATAAGTATCGACATTCGTGTTCACCATAACGAACCATAAGTTGGTATGCTGAGTGGCAGGGCAGCAGCGGCAGCCCCCACTGGTGCCACTGCACTGATGGACCTCACAGTCAGCTGATGGCTGCCGCCCTCAAGGCCACACGCACTATTTCTCCTCCAACAATATGCTTGTGGTGTTATTACGCTATATACACACACATTATATATAAATATCTACGGTTTTATTCACCAAACTTGTACAAGTAAACTGGTATGGTGCCCAAAGACGTGATCACCATAAACAACACGATAATTCCTGCAGACGACGCTCCTCTCACCAAAATGGCGGCTCCCAACCTCCTACTCTTGCTGTTTATACTCTCTATACACACGTATATATAAGTAGCTACATTTGTGTCACCATAACGAACCGCTAAGCTGGTATGGTGAGTGCAGTCAATAAAAGGTGGCACACACAGTCAGATAACAACGCCACCACCCTCCCCCACAGCATTACTCCTCCCTCCATGGAGCACAGCGCTAAATATCATCACAATCCTCTTATTATCAGACCCATGGTCAGTTTTATCACAGTCAGGGGTCTTCTGTAATAATATTATCGCTACATAATAGCAGAACAAGTATATTATGGCATTTTTAGGCGATGCTGTGGTCACAAGCTGAACAGCAGTGCTGTGAGCTCATGCTGCGTGCGTCAGGCTTGGTAGCTTACTCGATACTGAGGCCCCTAACACCGGGAGTTTGGCCCACGATTTTTTTAAAAATGCGTCTGTTACAAGAGCCCTGATGAAGGTGTGGTGAACCCGTGTATCCGCGCGGCCAATTATTATTTTTTTTTAGTACACAAATTAACACAGGAAGAAAAATATTTTTTTTTTTTTTTTGTATGTGCCTGTGGGTGTCAAATGGTATATAGCTATGCACCATTTAAGGGTTAAAGGAAGATGAATTTATTGTAGTTTGTATGTATCCAAGAACTGCTATGATGTTGGCTATCTACCTAACTACATCTAACCCAATCCTTTTAATGTTTTAAAATGAAGACTCGTCAAGTTCTTCTAGTTTCACTTGCATTTGAGTAGTTAGTTCATTTAACTGTTATTAGTTTAAAAATCTGTAACCATAATATAAGTACAAGTGGTCAGTATTTATATGGATGGCATCACTTATTGGATTTTCTACAGTATAGATACTGGTAGCTTAAAAAAAATATTAATATTAAAAAAAAATTAAATATGTTTACAATGTGTACTGTATTTATTTTTTATTTTTTTTCAGCTCTTAATCCTGCAGATAGACTTGCCTGCCAGCGTCGGCTAGTGAACCAGCGGCTTGGGTTGGACATTGCTGAGGCAATGGGAATAAACACTGAGAGTATATTTACAAATGAAGACCTGGCTGAGTCTCAGGTTGAAGAAATGACTCCTGTCAATGGCCAGGGAAAGGTTAGAACATTTTTAGTATTACAGAACTGAATTTCGTTCTGTATTTTGAAAATTTTCTGCTGTTACAATAGAAAATTCAATCTTACCTCTTTAACGTTCCAGTGCCTTGGTGAGTGCCCATCCATAAATGTTTTGGGCATCTCAGGATTACGATCAGCAGTGCCTTTAGATTATGCTGTACTCTTTTTGCGTCTTCTTGGTTATTGTGCTACAGCTATGAATTTAGTGTCAGAATCTTTGCAAATACATTTGCTAGATTATAGATGCAAGACAAATAGTGTTTTGATAAGAGATTGTGCATGTTGGTGCTGAATATATGTTTATTTGCATTTCAATGTTCCTCATACATTCTTCATCATTTTCATTATATTTGTCAACATAATAAATATATATGTACAGTATATAGAAATGTGCACACGTGATTAGTTTATATCGATGTAAAACGAAAAACATTATTATCGTAATTTTCTAGGGGGAAGCTCCTTTGTCTCCCCTTAGAAATTTATGATAATTACGATGATAAAATTATGATAATTGCTCCCTGGAGCAATCTGGGCTGATATGAATGTATTAGATCCTGGCATCAGTCAAGTGAATGGAGTTCTAGGCCTGCCGGGGACCACGAGCCGGAACCTGGCCCCCCTCAGAGAGGCACGAGGAGCAATGTCTATTGAAACCCCATATTCACCTAGTTGTATTCACCTATTCAAAGGCACAAAAAAAATTTATACCAAAGCAGAGATACAGAACTAGGAAACAGGATTGGTTCGACAGAAATTGTGAGAGGGCCAGAGACCAAAAGACACAAAAATGGTATCAATATATGAAGAGGCCAAACCCCCAAACATACCATCGATACTAAGATGCGAGAAACAACTACACGACAGTGAGGAGAGAGACAGAAAGACATTTTGAAAAAGGGATTGCGTACAAATGTAAAACAGAACCAGGTCTATTCTATAAATTCATAAACAACAAATTGCCGATAAAGGATAATATTCAGAGGTTGAAAATGGAGGACAGATACACGGAAAATGAAAAGGAAATGTGTGAAACATTAAACGAAAAGTTCCAAAGTGTGTTTGTACAAAATGAAATCTTCAGGGAACCAGACACAATAAGAATTCCAGAGAACAACATAGAGCATATAGCAGAGGTGCCTAGAGACGAAGTGGAAAAAAATGCTCAAGGAGCTAAGTAAAAGCAAAGCAGTTGGTCCAGATGGAGTTTCACCATGGGTTCTGAGAGAATGTGCACCCGAGCTCAGCATTCCACTTAAACGGATTTTTCAGGCATCCCTGTTTGCAGGAGTTGTAGCTGATGCGTGGAAAAAGGCTAACAGTGTTCCAATCTACAAAAGTGGCAGCAGGGAAGGCCCCCTCAATTATAGACCTGTATCATTGACAAGTGTAATAGTCAAAATATTAGAAAAAATAATTAAAACTAAATGGGTAGAACACTTGGAGAAAACCGATATAATATCAGACAGACAGTATGGTTTTTGATCTGGAAGATCCTGTGTAACGAATTTGCTCAGTTTCTATGATCGAGCCACAGAGATTTTACAGGAAAGAGATGGTTGGGTTGACTGCATCTATCTGGACCTAAAAAAGGCTTTTGACAGAGTTCCACATATGAGGTTGTTCTGGAAACTGGAACATTTTGGAGGGGTGACAGGTAAGCATCTAACATGGATGAAAAATTTCCTAACTGATAGAAAAATGAGGGCAGTAATCAGAGGCAATGTATCAAATTGGAGGAATGTCACAAGTTGAGTACCACAGGGTTCAGTTCTTGCACCAGTAATGTTCATTGTCTACATAAACGATCTACCAGATGGAATACAGAATTATATGAACATGTTTGCTGATGATGCTAAGATAATAGGAAGGATAAGAAACTTAGATGATTGTCATGCCCTTCAAGATGACCTGGAGAATATAAGTATATGGAGCAACACTTGGCAAATAGAATTTAATGTGAATAAATGCCATGTTATGGAATGTGGAATTGGAGAACATAGATCCCACACAACTTATAAATTATGTTAGAAATCTTTAAAGAATTCTGACAAAGAAAGAGATCTAGGGGTGGTTCTAGATAGATAACTGTCACCTGAGGACCACATTAAGAACATTATGCGAGGAGTCTATATTGAGGTCATCTTGATGACTTTGGGGCTTTGGTGTCCCCTCCACCCCCAGGAAGCAGCCCGTAGCAGCTGTCTAACTCCCAGGTACCTATTTACTGCTAGGTAACAGGGGCATCAGGGTGAAAGAAACATTTTGCCCATTTGTCTCCGCCTTCACTAGGGATCGAACCCAGAACCTCAGGACTACGAATCCGAAGCGCTGTCCACCCAGCTGTCGGGCACCCTGACAGCTGGGACAGCCTATGCTACAGTTTCTAACTTCAAAATTGCTTTTAAATACATAGATAGAGAAATACTAAAGAAATTGTTCATGACTTTTGTTAGACCAAAGACCTGTTAGACCAAAGCGGGAATATGCAGCGGTTGTATCTTAAGAAGCACATCAACAAACTGGAAAAGGTGCAAAGACATGCCACTAAGTGGCTCCCAGAACTGAAGGACTAGAGCTACGAGGAGAGGTTAGAGGCATTAAATATGCAAAACTAGAAGATAGAAGAAAAAGAGGCGATATGATCGCTACATACAAAATAGTAACAGAAATCGATAAAATTGATAGGGAAGAATTCCTGAAACCCAGAACTTCAAGAACAAGAGGTCATAGATTTAAACTAATGAAACAAAGCTGCCGGATAAATACAGGGGTACCTTGGTTTAAGAGTTTAATCCGTTCCAGGAGACGGCTCGTAATCCGAAAACTCGTAAACCAAAGCTAATTTCCTCATAAGAAATAATGGGAAATAAATTAATCCGTTCCTGACTGCCCAAAATCCTCACTTCAAACTAAATTTTATACCTAATTTATCTAAATCTACACTACAAAAGTATGTTCAAGTTATTACTTACCCTTGCTGATGACTGCTGCTGGCGTATGGATGATGGTGAGGAGGAAGAGAGGTGTTATTGTTTGGAAGAGGAGTCCCTTTTCATTATAACATCAGGCAGTGAGGACTTGACTGGTGTGCACTCTGGCACGTTTTGCCTGCATACCACTAAGACTTGCTTGTCTTAGTAAGAATCTGTCTAAAGACACTTGTTTTTCCCTACATTTTAACAGAACAAGAGGCCATAGGTATAAACTAGCTAAACACAGATGCCGAAGAAATATAAGAAAATTCACTTTCGCGAACAGAGTGGTAGACGGTTGGAACAAGTTAGGGGAGAAGGTGGTGGAGGCCAAGACCGTCGGTAGTTTCAAAGCGTTATATGACAAAGAGTGCTGGGAAGACGGGACACCACGAGCGTAGCTCTCATCCTGTAACTACACTTAGGTAATTACTTGTCTGTAGTAAGACATCACATTTGTCATTTAAAAGGTCAGTGCAACAGCCTGCTACTGCTTTATCTGGGTGAGTTTTTTCAACAAAACTTTGCAGTTTTTCCCATACTTCACACATTTTCTTAATGAAGAAGGGACATCTTCTACTGCCTCTACTCACAACTATTTTCTTAGGTTGAACCTTACCACTGGCTCTCTTGGACCCATGGCGAGATATATAATAACAACTTTTATGCTCAAATGGCCAAATATGTCAAAAAACTGTAAATCCTCGTGAAGAATTCAGGCGGGATAGTCACTGGGCGCGAGGCACTGGTAAACTGAGGCGCGATTGCAGTGCCACCACCCGCTAGTCGGTCTGTCCGCGTATCAACACTCGTCTTCCGAGGCAACGCTCGTATTCCGATGTAAATTTTCCGAGCAAATCTTGCTCGTATTCCGAAAAAGTCGTATACAGGGGACACTCGTATTCCGAGGTACCACTGTATAAGAAAATTTACTTTTGTAAACAGAGTGGTAGACGGTTGGAACAAGTTAGATGAGAAGGTGGTGGAGGACAAAACCGTCAGTAATTTCAAGGCGTTATATGACAGAGTGCTGGGAAGACGGGACACCACGAGCGTAGCTCTAATCCCGTAACTACACTTGGGCAATTACACTTAGGTAATTACCTAGTTGTGTTTTTGGGGGTTGAGCTCTGCTCTTTCAGCCTGCATCTCAACTGTCAGTCAACTGTTACTAACTATTAGTTACTAACTACTAACCCCTTCCCTCTTCCCATGGGAAGCATCCCGTAACAGCTGTCTAACTCACAAGTACCAATTTACTGCTAGGTAACAGGGGGCATTGGGGTGAAAAAAACTTGGCCCATTTTTGTTTCTGCCATCACCAGGGATCCTAGCACTATCGCACTCTTCGGACACCCCTGGCGTCCGATTTTTTCCTCTCGAGTTAGAGCATTGGACTGTCCTCGCGTCTGATACAAAAATATTTGTATAAAATTCATTTTTTGTCTGATCAACTTTGGGCTAGTTTAAAAATCAGCGCCTTTAGAGTGTGCACAATTTGATATCAAAATGAAAGATGTAACACGAAACTTGATTTCAGAATACAGTACCTGTACGTGAAAGATTATAAATACATTTTTGGTCAAAATTTTAAAATATTTGTTAAAATTCTATTTTTTGTGCTATTATTATGGGACTAGTCTTAACACTATCTGTAACTCTGGACCGGACTCGCGTCCATTATTTTTCTCTTGAATCCTAACTTTGGACCGGACTTGCGTCCACTACAAAAAATATTTTTATAAAATTCATTTTTTATCCAATCGACCTAGGAATAGTATCAAAATAAGCGCCTTTAGAATGTGCACAATTTGATACCAAAATGAAAGATGTAACATGAAACTTGATGTCCGAACACTTATATGATTATAAATAGATTTTTGGTCAAAATTTTAAAATATTTGTTAAAAATCTATTTATTGTGCTATTATGTTGGGACTAGTTTTAAAATGTGCGCCTTTACGTTGTGAACAATTTGATACCAAAATGAAAGATGTAACACAAAAATTTGTCAGAACATTGGAAAGATATACTGTAAATAATTTTGTGATGATGAGCTTCCAGAATTAAAATATTTGTTAAAATTCCAGTTATTGCTCTATTATTATGGGACTAGTTTTAAAATACGCGTCTTTTTATTGCGAACAATTTGATACCAAAATGAAAGATGTAATACGAAAATTGATGTTATCAAACTGAATGAGAATACACATTAGGTTGCAGTGTACAAATTGGTGCTCGTTCACGGGTAACTTTAGGCTTTTCTGCGGGGAGGCACTCCAAACTTTTGTACATTATATTCTTACACATCTGTAGGGAATTTAATTGCGAACACAATGATACCAAAACGAGCAACGTAGCACGAGAATTAAGGTGAGAAAAATGGAACGAGTATGCACATTTTACTGATTTTGTGCGCTCACGGGTAACTTTTGCCGACTTTAGGCCTTGCTGTTGGGAGTCACGCCAGGCTTTTGGACATTATATTTATATACATCTGTAGAGAATTTAATTGCGAACACAAAGATACCAAAACGAGTGACATACCACAAGAAATAAAGTGAGAAAGCTGAAACGAGTACTGTATACACATTTAGGTGTCACTGCGCGTTTAACCGCACACTCGCCTGTACGCTCGGTACATGACCCCTTAGTTGACCGCGTGCCTGCCCGGTGACTGATAGTGTTAAAATGCACGCCTTTAGATTGCGAACAATTTGATACCAAAATGAAAGATGTAACACAAATTTATGTCTGAACACTGGAAAGTTATAATTAATTTTGTGATTTAGCATTCAAAATTAAAATGTGTTAAAATTCCAGTTATTGCTCTATTATTATGGGACTAGTTTTAAAATATGTGCCTTTATATTGCGAACAATTTGATACCAAAATGAAAGACGTAACACGAAAATTGATGGTATCAACCGTAACGACTATACACATCAGGCTGAGGTGTGCAAATTGGTGCTCGTTCCAGGTAACTTTAGGCTTTGCTGCGGGGAGTCACGCCGGGCTTTTGGACGTTACTGTATATGCATATACACCTGCAAGGAATTTAATTGCGAACACAATGATACCAAAACGAACGACGTAGCACGAGTATTAAGGTGAAAAAACTGAAACGAGTATACACATTTTACTGATTTTGTGCGCTCGCGGGTAACTTTTGCCGAATTTAGGCTTTGCTGTGGGAAGTCACGCGAGGCTTTTGGACATTATATGCCTATACACCTGTAGGGAATTCTATTGCGAACACAATGATACCAAAACGAACGACGTAGCACGAGAATTAAGGTGAGAAAACTGAAACGAGTACTGTATACATATTTCGGTGTCGAAGCGTGATCGCCCGCACGCTGGGGGCATGACCTTTAAGTTGGCGGAGCACATGCCGGGGGTGCGAAAGTGCTAGGATTATGAGTCCAGAGTGCTGTTCACCTAGGTAGACGAACCGAATATGCAGCAGTTGTGTGGTGCCCATATCTTAAGAAGCACATCAACAAACTGGAAAAGGTGCAAAGACATGCTACTAAGTGGCTCCCAGAACTGAAGGGCAAGAGCTACGAGGAGAGGTTAGAGGCATTAAATATGCCAAAACTAGAAGACAGAAGAAAAAGAGGTGATATGATCACTACATACAAAATAGTAACAGGAATTGATAAAATCGATAGGGAAGATTTCCTGAGACCTGGAACTTTAAGAACAAGAGGTCATAGATATAAACTAGCTAAACACAGATGCCAAAGAAATATAAGAAAATTCACTTTCGCAAACAGAGTGGTAGACGGTTGGAACAAGTTAGGGGAGAAGGTGGTGGAGGCCAAGACCGTCAGTAGTTTCAAAGCGTTATATGACAAAGAGTGCTGGGGAGACGGGACACCACGAGCGTAGCTCCCATCCTGTAACTACACTTAGGTAATTACACTTAGGTAATTACACTTAGGTAATTACTCGTCTATCAGGCCCCCGTGTGGTTTGAAGCATTCTATGTCTGCCATTGACCTGGTCAGGCACCCCAAAACAACCCTATCTGGTTGAAAAATTGCTGCAAAAAGCCAAACTGTTGGACAGAACTCTCCAAACAAAAAACGAGCAAATGAGCATGACGTCACAACTGTCACCGCACCCCTATCTGCGTGGCTTTCCCCTCCCAGGAGGGGGAAGGGGGAGCTTTAGACACCCGTGCCAGCTATCCACACCCTTAGTTCTGTGGCTGATGTGAGACCTGGCAGTCGTGCGACTCTGGCTTCAGGCTTGTTCCAGTGCTGTGGCTTGTGGTGTGGTCTTGTCCTGTGGTGGTGTGCAAGCCAGGAGTATTTTCATCAGTACTTGGGCTGCATGCACGTAGGGTTATCTTCCTTAGGTGCCCTGTAAGTATTGCCCTTGTGGCTTGGGGATTATCTTCCACAAGTCGCCTGGGATCTACCTCTGCTGTGGTCTTTTGCTGCTCAATGCTTGCCTGCCCTTGGAGTCAGCTGGGGTGTTTCATGCGCCCCTATTTGCCTCTGGGTAAGAGGTAGCTTCATCACTGGTAGGGGCACAAGGTACTGTGCAGCTTGTTTTCACCATAATACAGTGGGCAGCTGTGTTCCGCCTGGGACGTTGTACTCGGACTGAGTTTTTCTTTTATTTTTGTTTTCTGCCTGGTGGGGGTCTGCCCCTTGGTGTTGTTGACCCTTATTATTTTGTATTCTTGATGATCCTTCGCCTAGGTCCCAGGGTGTGTACACGTCCGCAGGGGTTCAGCTATGAGTTGTTTGCTTGGTAGTTTGGGTCGCCGGTTAGCAGCACCTTGCCTGGGCTTCCCTTAGAAGAGGGTCTAAGGGCCCTGGAAATTCCACTGGTGCAAAGTGGTCCGATGGATGCGTCCCCAGGGTCCCATTTCGCTTCGTGCGAGATTGAGGGCTGCTCTGTCCTCTTTTCTCGGGGGGGGGGGGGGGGGTGACAATCGCCTGTACTGCCTCCATCATGCTGCCTGTTGGGTTTGTGACACCATCAACCCAGAGTTCTGTGAGTGGTGTTGCTTGCATGTACTCCGCTTCACCCAATCCACTGATGATATTCAGGTGCAGGCAGCTTCGGGTTGCATGCTCGTTATAGGTTGCTGCAACGGTCTGGGTTGGTTGCTCGCCCAGATGCCCTGAGGCTTCCCTGTTTTGGTTATAGGGACCCGAACTTTGGGAGTGTTAAGTTCCCTCGACTTTGGTTTCGTCCGTGCCCCTGGTCCTTTCCCTGCTGTTGTTCATCCTCTTCCTCCCCCCTTTCCCCTTGCTTCTGGCTCCAAAGCGTCTGAGAGTATCGGAGTCGGGGCAGAGTTTAGTTGGTGGCGAGAGACTGGAAGGTTCAGGGAATACATCATCTGGTGTGGTGACGGAGGCATTTGAGCCCGTTCCTCCAGCCGGTGCTTATGGGTCTGGCAAGTGGCCCCCATTCGTTACAGGTTTTCCAGCGGCTTCTTCTGCCTTTTCTTTTTAGGCGGACTGTTTGGAGATTTGGGAAAATACACGTCACAGCTTCGTGTCATCCTTTGCAGATGACACAAAAGTCACCATGAAAATTACCTCTGCTGAAAGACATTGAAAAATTACAAGCAGATGTCAACAAAGTTTTTGATTGAGCTGCAGAAAATAACATGATTTAACAGTGATAATTTCAGGTACTCATGTAACGGCAAAAATGAGGATCTGAAATGTAATACAGGGTACAAAGCACAATCAAATCTTCCCGATAGTAGAAAAAACAGCATGTCATGGATTTGGGAATAAATGATGTCCAACGATCTAATGTTTAGGGAGCATAACCAAGCAAATATTGCGTCAGCCAGAAGAATGATAGGATGGATTACGAGAACTTTCAAATCTAGGGATCCCATCACAATGGTTGTATTCTTCAAGTCACTTGTGTTGTCCACGTCTCGAGTACAGCTCAGTACTCACTTCCACCATCAGAGCAGGAGAGATTGCTGAAATAGAGGAAAGACAGAGAACATATACGGCCACGCATAGATGAGATAAAAGACACTAAATTATTGGGATCGTCTCAAAGCTCTCCAAATGTACTTCCTAGAAAGGAGACCAGAGAGATACCAAATAATATGCACATGGAAAATACTGGAGGGCCAGGTCCCAAAATCTACACAGGTAAAATAACAACGTGCTGGAGTGAACGACATGGAAAGAAATGGCAAGATTGAACCAGTGAAGAGCAGAGGTGCCATAGTCACAATCAGAGAACCACTGTATAAACATCAGAGGTCCGTGGTTGTTTCATCGTCCTCCCAGCGACTATAAGAATATTGCCGGAACAACCATGGGCATCTTCAAGAGAAAACTGGACTGTTTTCTAAGAGAAGTTCTGGATCAGCCGGGCTGTGGTGGTATGTGGGCCTGCGGGCCGCTCCAAGCAACAGCCTGGTGGATAAAACTCTCACAAGTCGAGCCTGGCCTCGGGCCGGGCTTGGGGAGTAGAAGAACTCCCAGATCCCCCATCAAGCAGGTATCAAACAGGAGGATGACTCGGCCCTGGGGCCTGCCGTGGAGGTTCCTGGGGCTGGGGAAGGACTGACTTGGGGGCCTCGGGCCCTGTTGGACACCCGCTGGTTTTTTTCTATCCTCTGTGCGAGGCTTGCGGTTGCGGGGAGTGGGTTTTTCCTTTCCCCCCCTCCTTGTAGAGT
>WNGS01001312.1:65173577-65191985 GCA_020271785.1 Procambarus virginalis | reverse complement strand
TTCAATTATTGTGACGGGGTTTGGGGGTGTTGGTCGCTTCGGTTTTGTTTCTGTCCGTGCCCCCTTGTCTTTAACCTGTTGGGGTTTAGTTGGTTCCCCCCCCACCCTTTTCCTCCCTGCATCCAGATCTTGACAGTCTGTGGGTTCGGGGCGGGGATTCAATGTCTTGAGACTTGGGCGGTCTTGGGGATTTCCCCTTTGGGGTAACAACGGAGGCATTCGAGCATGTTCCTCCAGCTGTTTTGTACGAGTCTGCCAGTGGGCTTCCTCCCTTAGTATTTATCCAGCTGCTCTAGCTTTTCTTGTGAGGCTGGGCTTAGGGGGATGGGTCGGCCCTGGGGCCTGCCGTGGAGGTTCCTGGGGCTGGGGAAGGACTGACTTGGGGGCCTCGGGCCCTGTTGGACACCCGCTGGTTTTTTTTTCTATCCTCTGTGCGAGGCTGCGGTTGCGGGGAGTGGGGTTTTTCCTTATCTCCCTCAGCGTAGGAGTTGTTGGGCGTTGGCTCCTCCCGAGTTCGGTTCCTTACCCCTTCGGGTCCATCGGTTCCGTCCTATCGGTGGGTGCTCTTCTGTTTCTCACCTTCTTCTCTGGGATGGGACTTCTCCGTCATATCGGGGTCATGTTCCCCTCGTATCGGGGTTCTGCATGACCTTTGGTCTCGGGTGAAACTGTGCCTTTGAGTCTTTGTGGTTTTGTGCTTGCTTCTGTAGATTCTGGAAGGTCTTCAATTCTTTCCGTATTATTGGAACGTCTGTCTTTTGGTGAGGCTTACCGCCAGTCCTTTCTAAGACTCGTTGGTCCTCTTCCGTGCTTCTTGGTTTTCGGTACTGTCTCGTTCTTTTGTGATTATATCTTCTCTCCGTACTCTGTCTCGGTACTGCTAATACCCCTTAAAATACTCCTAGTTGGTGCCCTCCCCGCCGAGCGGGTTGTGCGGTTTGGACGTCATACGGCCTGCACATGCATCTAATAGAGGGTACATGTGTTGTGTTAGTTGACTCTTCATGAAGAGTCAGCTAACACAACACGTACCCCCTATTAGACTATTTTACAGGAACTTCTTTTTGACGGCTCATAAAATGGAGGAATGGGTCCTTAAAGATATTGTTGTTAGGAACGTTATTCCCTACAGACAAAAATAAAAAAATACAATTGATGGTTTACTACAAAACCAAGAAAACGGCCAACCTACTCATGAAGAACTCTCCAGACACCAAGCATAACACCTTGAAGGAGACCAATGTTATCTATGCCTTCAAATGCCCACTTGGGGACAGTAAGCCCCAAAGAACTCAGTATATAGGCAAGACAACAACGTCTCTTTCCAGGCGATTAACAATGCATAAACAACAGGGCTCCATCAAGGAACATATAATCTCTTCTTACAACCAGACCATCACCAGAGAAATCTTAACAAACAACACAGAAATCATTGATAGATACAGCGATAGCAGGAGGCTCAACATCTGCGAGGCACTACACATCAAAAAGTCAACACCAGCAATTAACAGCCAATTAATGCACAACTACATTCTACCCACTTCAAGACTCCGAACCAATATAGAAGCATCAAGAGGAAGTGGTGATGCTATGGGCCAATAGGCCTTCTGCAGTTACAGTACTTCCATTCTTATGATTTTGTACCCATTGGTTCGTGTTCTGTCTTGGGTAAATGTCAATCACCTCGCCCAAATGCGAGTATAAGTATGGATGTATTTACAGGTTACAGTTGTGTGTGAAAACTAGTCTTTGAAAATGTAATAAGTTATTACGAAACACGTTCAAGCGTTGCATCAGACTAGAAATAAAAATGAATTTTGGAGAACTGATTTGTCAATTACCATCGACAGTGAAAAGAATCATAAGAAATATTGAGAAAATTTGCGTTAGAATTATTAATCTTACCTTTTTGGTCATATTTAAGAACATATGTTTACAAGAGACACTGCTACCAAAATAAATAAATAAATAAATAAATATATATATATATATATATATATATATATATATATATATATGCAAACAAGCCTGAATGGTCCCCAGGACTAGATACAACTGAAAACTCACACCCCAGAAGTGACTCGAACTCATAAGTGATATATATATATATATATATATATATATATATATATATATATATATATATATATATATATATATATATATATATATATATATATAAAATTATAAATACTGTATAAAAATACAGTAGGTTGCAGGCTAAAATAAATCCAGCCAGAGGTGGTACTCTTTAATATTAAATAAAATAAATAAAAATACATATACAGTACATACAAATATAGGTAATACATAAATAAATATAGTGAATACGTATTCAGGAATTCAAAGATGGATGACTTATTTTAGCATCAATGGAACCTTGACTATCAACGTACAGATGATGTATTTTTGTATCATCTGAATGTTGCTAGATTATCAATGGGAAAAGATTTTAATTGTCAGTCAATTTTTTTGTCTTTTTATGTGCAATATGTTGGTGACTAGCTTGAGGCGGGGGGGGGGGACTCTCATGCATGTTTGGTGACTTGTTCCTTTTAACTATGCAATATTTGATATCAGCTTGACATTGACTTACTGTAAGTGTATTTATGTAGTGGTACTAATAATTTATTTTATTTAATCTATTGTTCTAACATTTTACAGGATTCTGTCATGAGCATTGTTAAAAGGGAAATGAAATCTGCTGGACTGGTTTTAAGTTCAAGAGAGCTGAATCGTGCTAGAAGAAAAGCAAAGTTATTGGCCAAACAAAAATCTGTGGATGTATCTGAATGTGTATGTATTAATGTTTTATTGAATGTGTGCTTATTAATGATTTGTTCACTGTGTTTTTATTAATATACTGAATTACTAAAGTGAATAGCAAACCATTTGTTCAAACAATTTCTTAATTACATGCATAATTTTTCTTATTTCCGTTCCAGTCCTTACCTACAGCTTATTTCACTTAGTTCAACAGTAACATTTGAGTGTGGAATTATTACGAGTTTGATAAACTTTATGATATTGGTCATGAAACCAGAGGTAACTTGACAATTATTTCTTAGCTCAAAATTATTATAAGGAGACATTAGATCTCAAGTTTGGATTGAGTTATATATTGAGATAGCATATACAATCTTCATTAATATTAGTTTAGTCATGTATTATTCATCCCCATACCCATCCTGTGGGCAGTGGTGGACAGGGTTACAGATGCACATAATGGATTCAGAGCTGAACTCTACATTTCATTTAGCTAAGCAAGTTACAATCTTGTGATACTAGTTACATAACTTTTAATACACAAACACACAATTGTGACCACAAGGCAAGAAGTCTGGGAAAGGAGAGTAGATAATAGGAAAAGACATTGCAGGAGGATAAGGGAATATCTGGGAGAAGTGCAATTAGAGGAAGAACTTGGAAGAAAACCAGTACACGATATGAGGGGCCTAGTCAAGTGGAAATGCAGGGAGGCAGAAGAGTTTTATACATACAGTAAGGGAAAAAAGTAGGAGGGAATAAAATACAGTAACCCATGGTTTAATAGACAGTGTCAGGAAGCAATAATGAGGAGGAGGGAGTGGAGAAAGTACAGAAGACAGAGGACAACAAGAATATATGCAACAGAGCTAGACACGAATACATTAATATAAGGAGAGAATCGGGAAGAAATTGCGAAAACGATATTGCACTCGAAGCCAAAAAGCGACCTAAATTACTACATAGCCATATAAGAAGGAAAATGTCGGTGAACGACCAAGTAACAAGACTAAGGTAAACAGAAGGGGCATATACAGAAAGCGACCAGCGAATTTGCGAGGTACTGAATGCCAGTTTCCATGGAGTGTTCACAACCGAGCCTGAGCAGCTCCTGTTGTTAGAAGAGGAGATAACTCAAGATGAGAGACTATCAGATATAGAGGTGACAGCAGAGGAGGTAATGAAACAGCTAACACTGGATGAAACTAAAGCAGTTGGACCAGACAACATATCACTGTGAATACTAAAATTAAAGATCCTTGCTAGAGGCACATGAGTCAATTACAATAAGAGAGATGCCCAGTTGCTGGAAGAAGGCAAATGTGGTATCAATTTTCAAGAAAGGAGATGGGGAAGAGGCACTTAATTACAGACCAGTATCAAAATCCTTTGATATAGTATTGCACAGGAGACTGGCATTCAAACTTGAGAGGCAGGCAGAAGTAAATGGAAAAGCCCTAGCTTGGGTAAAGAATTGCTTAACAGGCAGGAGCCAAAGAGTAACAGTCAGGGGGAGAGAAGTCAGACTGGTGAACTGTAACGAATGGAGTACCTCAAGGATTGGTGATGGGATCAGTTCTATTTCTAATATATGTGAACAACATGTCTGCAGGAATAGAGTCCTGTATGTTGATGTTTGTGGATGACTCTAAATTAATGAGACAAGGTGTGACAGATAAGGATTGTTGGATCCTCCAAGAGGACTTGAACAAGCTGCAGAGATGGTTATCTTATCTTGAGACTATTTTGGAGCTTAGCGTCCCCGCGGCCCGGTCCTCGGCCAGACCTCCTTTTGTTACACGCCCCAGGAAGCAGCGCATAGCAGCTATCTAACTCCTAGGTATCTATTTTTACTGCTATGTGAACAGGTGCATCATGGTGAAAGAAACTGCCCATTTGTTTCAACCTCCACCAGGGATTGAACCCGGAACTTTAGGCCTACAAATCCCAAAGACTGTCCACTCAGCTGTAGGGCATCCCCACCCCTTGGGGGTGAGAGAAAAGGCTACTAGAGTTCAACATGAGTAAGAGTAAAGTTATGAAAATGGGACTAGGTGACAGGAGACCAAAGGGACAGAACACAATGAACGAAAGCTACCTACTTGAGGCAATTCGAGAAAGAGACCTGGGAGTGGACGTAACACCAAATCTAACTCCTCAGGCACATATAAATCGGATAACAGCAGCAGCGTACTCTACGCTAGCAAAAGTAGGAATGTCATTCAAAAACCTAAGTACAGAAGCACTTAGGGTGCTTTACACTGCCTATGTGAGACGAGTCTTAGAGCATGCAGCCTCCACCTAAAGAAACACATTAGGAAACTGGAAAAGATTAAAAGAATTGTGACGAGGCTAGTCCCAGAGTTGCATGGGGATGGGATATGAAGAGCGCCTGAAGGAACTGAATCTGACAGCGCTAGAGAAGAGGATGGAACGGGGGAGATATGATAGAAACATAAAATGCATAGAGAGAGTGACAGTGGAAATAAATTAAATGTTCACACTGAATGCCAACATAACCAACCGGGAGTGCCGGTGCCAACCGGGCTGTGGTGGATATGTGGGCCTGCGGGCCGCTCCAAGCAACAGCCTGGTGGACCAAGCTCTCACAAGTCAAGTCTGGCCGCGGGCCGGGCTTGGGGACTAGAAGAACTCCCAGAACCCCATCAACCAGGTATCAAGCGGGCATGGGTGGAAGCTGGAAACTCAAGATGAGTCATAGAGATATTAGAAAGTTTTCTTTTAGCATGAGAGTAGTGGGAAAGTGGAGTGAACTAAAGGAGCATGTTGTGGAAGCAAACACTATTAATAATTTTTAAACTAGATAGGGATATATCTGCTAAGATACATGTATATATATTTTAAATTTTATTTTTATTTTAAAATTTATTTTTATATTTATATTTTAAACTAGATAGGGATATAGGACAGGAGTCATTGCTTTAGACAACGCATTGATAGAAAGGCAGGATCCAAGAGCAACTGCTCGATCCTGCAGGCACAAATAGGTGAGTACAAATCTAAGGCAGGTTTGTAAATTTCATTCTGGAGACATTCATATATCAACACGACGAGCAGGCCACAAGAGTGAGGGAAGGCGATGTTCTGTCAATACTGGATACTGGAATCACCAGGAAAGAGGATGAGGAGATATTTGACATCAGGTGAAAGAGATCACGCACTTGGGAAATATTGATCATGTCCTGTTGGAAATTAAATATGCTTTGTGATGTAATCTAGAAGAGAATAGGGACAGTGAAACGGTTGATAAACTTGATTTCAAGGGAGGACACTATGGTAAACTTAACATTCTTTAATGAATTTAATTGGAAAGACTGTTGCTAGACAAGAAAGTAAATCGGATGTGTGCCAAATGCTGTGAAATATACGATGAAGGCACAACAAAATTTATATCAAAACAGAGCAGAACCTGAAAACAGGATTGGTTCACATAAATTGTGAGATGGCCAGAGAGGATCAGACAAGAAAATGGGTACAATGTCGAGAAAGGAGTAGCAGACAAATGTAAAACGGATCCAGGCCTTTTCTTTAAATTCATAAAGCAAGTTGAATGTAAGGTATAAAATCCATGAGATTGAGAATGGGGAATAGGTTCACTGAAAATGAAAAAGCAATGTGCGAAGCACTAAATGAACAGTTCCAAAGTACAAAAGTCTATGTACAAATGAAGATTTCAAAGAGCCGGATCGAATGCAAATTCCAGAGCACCCCATTGAATACATAGAGGTATCTCAAGATGAAGTGGAAAAATTTACTCAAGGGGCTAGGAAGAAATAAAGATGTTGGACCAGATGGGGTTTCATCTTGGGTGCTGCAAGAATGTGCAACTGAGCTTAGCATTACTCAAATTGACTTTCCGAACATCCTTGTGCACAGGAATCTTAGCAGATATATGAAAAATGGCAAACCTAGTTCAAATCTATAAAAATGGTAGCCGAGAAGACCCCTCTAAATTATAGACCTGTATCATTAACAAGCCTGGTAGTCAAAACACTACAAAAAATAGTTAAAACCAAATGGGTTTTACCCATTTTTACCCATTTACCCATTACCTAGAAAATAATGACATATTAACAGACAGATAGTATGGTTTTCAAACAGGAAGATCGTGTGTAACAAATCTACTTAGATTTATGATATAGTCACTGAGATAGTACACTAAAGAGATGGTTGGGTTGACTGTGTCTATGTGGACCTGAAAAAAGGCTTTTGACAGAGGCCCCCACAAGAAGTTGTTTTGGAAACTGGAAATGCGGGAATGGGACAGGGAGACTTCTGACATGGACGAAAAATTTTCTGACAATAATTGAGGGCGGTAATGAGAGTGAGTGTATCTGACTAGAGGAGTGTTATTAGTGGAGTACCACAGCATTCAGTTCTTGCACCAGTATTGTTCATCGTCTACATAAACCATCTACCAGAATTATATGAACATGTTTGCTGATGATGCTAAGATACTGGGGAAGATGGGAAACATAGACAATTGTCATGACCTTTAAATGGATCTATATAAAATAAGTGCTTGGAGCACCATGAGGCAAATGGAATTCAGTGGGAATAAATGTTATGTTATGGAATGTGGAATAGGAGAAAATAGATCACGCACAACGTTCAAATTATGTGGAAAGGACTTAAACAAGAGTTATGAGGAGTGGTTAGAGGCATTAAATATGCCAAGGCTATAAGATAAAAGAGGAAGAGGTGATATGATCTCGACGTACAAAATAATAATGGGAATCAACCAAATTGACAGGCATTCCTGAAACTGGCAACCTCAAGAACAATAGGTCATAGATTCAAGCTAAGGAAACAAAGGTGCCAAAAAATATTAGAAAGTTTTCTTTTGCAAATAGATTGGTAGATGGTTGAAACAAGTTAAGTGGAAAAGTTGTGGAGGCCAAAATCATCAGTAGTTTCAAAGCGTTTTATGACAGTCCTGGGAAGACGGGACACTACGAATGTAGCTCTTGTCCTGTAACTAGGGCGTTGACAGCTGGGTGGACAGCGCTTCGAATTCGTAGTCCTGAGGTTCTAGGTTCGATCTCCGGTGGAGGCGGAGACAAATGGGCAAAATGTTTCTTTCACCCTGATGCCCCTGTTAACTAGCAGTAATAGGTACCTGGGAGTTAGACAGCTGCTACGGGCTGCTCCCTGGGGGTGGAGGCCTGATCGAGGACTGGGCACAGGGACACTAAGCCCCGAAATCATTTCAAGATAACCTCAAGATAACTATACTAAGGTAATTACAATTAGGTAATTACTGTACTAGTATTCAAATGAAGGCTCACTGGTATAGCCATTATGATTTATTCACTGCTGGGTGAACAGAGGCTATAGTTAAGGATTGGCACCCAGTAAAACCTCCCAGGGCAGGATACGAACCCAGGCCAAAGCACTCGCGAAACGCCAGGCGAGTGTGTTACCACTTCGCCACGGGAACTGTTTGTTTATTTATGTGCTTCATATGTTTTGCTTCACTGAAAAGAATCCTTGAAATATGTAACTGGGCCTTGATATTGTTACAAGTGTTGCAGCTGTACTAGTAATGGTTAGTTTGCACAAGCATAACCATTCATTGTGTTACAGTATGGAATTTTATTCACAGACAACTGATGAAGGCCCTGAGAAGAAGCGTGTCCGTATGGCAAGTGTGGTGAGCATGGAACAAGCTGGTAGTGATGATGATGAACGAATGGTTGTGGATGAAGGGCCACTTGGTCTCAACATTTGTGATGAGGTGAGATTTATATATTGTTACTGATATAAAATGAGAAAAATGCTTTTCTTTTTATGGTTATACATTGTCCTTGAGTTTGGTAAGGAAAGCCATGTTCTGCCAGCGTTGGTTGAACTGTCATGGGACACAGATTTTTTTTTCTCATCTTCCTCCCAAGATCCTGCTCACTAGACATTAACTATAAATGCCAGCTCTGGGTCCATGGATGTTCGAGGTTTTCACAAATAATACCTCCTGGTAAAGAATCCTCTTAGTGTGGGATATCACTGTGTTTCACCTCTTGCATGTGTTGGTATTCACAAAGAAATATTTGCAAATGCACACTGTCACTTAAACACTACTGTGGACTTGGTTTCTTTGTCCTTTTGAACTCTCAGAAAACTTATGCAAGGGGGCATAAGTTTATAACGAACAGTACTTTGTTGTTCCAAACCTGCTCTGGTGCTCATCTCAAATGACTCCACTGCCATCAAAATGTTGGGATGTAGTCATTAGACAAGGTCCACTCACACTAGGTCCTGTTCATGGACATTTGTAGCTTCAGTCGTGTTCACTGCCAGCTTTCCTCTTGACTTCGTCAAATTTGTCAATATTGGCTGTAACAGAGAGAACTGGGCTGATAACTCCCTTTAGTTCACTTGATCCAATTCCTTCATCCCTCTTTACCCTCCAAAAAATATTCCGAGGCTCAAATAAACTAGCTTGGGCCACTCAACAGGTATACAACTCACTGGGATACTCTCAAAGGGGCACATCCAGTGACAGAGCCCCTTGTTTCATAATATATGGGCAGAGAGTGAAGTGTCCCGCAGTCATCACAGACTCGTGCCAGGCCGCACCTTTGGTTGCCTTGTCATATGACAATGTTGTTTCCTCCATTTGATGTCACAACTGTGCCATGCTTCATCTCAAATTCTAAAATGTTCTAGTAGAAATATAGAAACTTTAGAATAACCTAGTCCTTACTTAATTATACACATCTTTATGAAATTTATACAATCTGTGGCAGTCGTAAATGCTGACCGTGATCGGTTATGACTTGAAACGGGTAGAGATGTTAGAGTGGACTGCTGATACTCATACCTGTTCATAATTCCAAGGATCACATCTCCTGGGCATCACATGAATCACATGAATCCAAGGATCACATGAATCCGGCACCAGGCCCGGATTCTTGGAACTCCATATTCATCAAGAACTGTAAAAAACCACTATCGCAGGCCCTTCACATTCTGTGGAGACAAAGAATAGATACTGGCGTTATTCCTGATATACTAAAAACAGCAGAGATAGCACCACTTCATAAAGGAGGAAATAAGGCAGAGGCAAAAAATTACAGACCGATAGCACTAACATCGCACATCATAAAAATTTTTGAGAGAGTGCTAAGAAGTAAGATCACAAAATACATGGAATCACAGCATCTCCATAACCCCGGACAGCATGGTTTCAGAACAGGGCGCTCTTGCCTGTCGCAGTTGCTGGACCACTATGATATGGCATTAGATGCTATGGAAGACAAACAAAACGCTGATGTAATTTACACAGATTTTGCAAAAGCTTTTGATAAATGTGACCATGGTGTTATTGCCCATAAAATGCGCTCAAAAGGAATTACCGGAAAAGTAGGCAGATGGATCTACAATTTCCTGACCAACAGAACCCAATGTGTAATAGTCAACAAAATAAAATCCAACCCGTCAACCGTTAAGAGCTCAGTCCCCCAGGGTACTGTGCTTGCTCCAGTACTTTTTCTCATCCTTATATCGGACATAGACAAGAACACAACCTATAGCACTGTATCATCCTTTGCAGATGACACTAGGATCTTCATGAGAGTAGGCAACATAGAGGACACGGCGAACCTCCAGTCAGATGTAGATCAGGTCTTTCTATGGGCTACAGAAAATAATATGGTGTTTAACGAAGACAAGTTCCAGCTCATGCGCTATGGAAAAAATGAAAATATAAAAACTGAAACCACGTACAAAACTCAGGCAAATCATAACATAGAACGAAAAGGCAATGTAAAGGATCTGGGTGTACTCATGTCGGAAGACCTTACCTTTAAAGAACACAATAAAGTAGCCGTCACAACTGCAAGAAAAATGACAGGTTGGATAACAAGAACTTTTCACACTAGAGATGCTATACCGATGATGACACTTTTCAAAACGCTTGTGCTCTCTAGAGTGGAGTACTGCTGCACAATGACAGCCCCTTTCACTGCGGGTGAAATTGCTGACCTGGAGAGCGTGCAGAGATCCTTTACTGCTAGAATCCACTCGGTAAAACATCTAAACTATTGGGACCGACTAAAGAGCCTAAATCTGTATTCCCTTGAGCGCAGGCGGGAGAGATACATAATAATTTACACGTGGAAAATATTAGAGGGGCTGGTCCCAAACCTGCACACAGAAATAACATCACATGAGACCAGAAGACATGGCAGGATGTGCAGAATACCCCCGTTGAAAAGCAGAGGTGCAACTGGTACTCTGAGAGAGAACTCTATCAACATCAGAGGCCCGAGACTGTTCAACACGCTTCCACTACACATAAGGGACATAACTGGCAAACCCCTCACAGTGTTCAAGAGAGAACTGGATAAGCACCTCCAAAGGATACCTGATCAACCAGGCTGTGACTCATACGTCAGGCTGCGAGCAGCCGCGTCCAACAGCCTGGTTGATCAGTCCAGCAACCAGGAGGCCTGGTCGATGACCGGGCCGCGGGGACGATAAGCCCCGGAAGCACCTCAAGGTATCCTCAAGGTAAGGTATCCTGTGGCTCCAGTCTATGACCATGCCTCCTGATTGGTGGTCTGTTCATAATGACTGCTTGCAGCCTGATGTTACAGCCTGCTTGATTAGGTATCCTTTGAAGGTGTTTATAAAGCTCTCCTTTGAATATTGCGAGAGATCGCCCAGTTACACCTAGTGTGTGTAGAGTGAGTGTTAAAAAATGTTGGGCCTTCGATGTTGTTCAAGTTATATCTCAGCATGTCTATTGCACTTCTGCTTTTCTTTGGGGTTGTTTTGCTTTTGCACATCCTGCCTTGCCTTCTGGTCTTGTGTGGTGTTATTTCTGTATACAGATTTGGAACCAGTGCTTCTAGTATTTTATTATGTGTAAATTATTATGTATCTCTCCCTCCTGCACTCTAGGGAATACAGATTAAATTTTTGTAAGCAGTCCCATTAATTTACATATTTTATTAACACTTTCGCGCTTTGAGTGAGCGAACATTTCTCCTACCCTAGTGGTTTTGGACATTCTGCGGGAGAGGACGGGAGCGCACGGTAATACTGAAAAGTGTATACTCTTTTCAACTTCGTCATCTCGATTCTCATCCTACGTTTTTCAATTTTGTATCAATATGTTCGCAATAGAATGCTCTACAGGACTAAAAGCATTTAAACTCAAAAAACCCGGCTTACCACCCGCAGCAAATAGAGAAAGTGGGAGCGTGTTACCCGGAAGCGCACAAGAGCGATAAAATGTGTATACTCTTTTCACTTTGGTCACCTCAATTTTCGTCCTAGGTCTTTCATTTTGATATCAATGTGTTAGCAATAAAATTCCCAACAGGAATATATGCATATAATGTCAACAACCGCGGCGTGCTCCACCCGCCGACATGATGAAAGCAGGTGATGAGAGCAGGGGGGAGCGCTGGCCCGTCCATTAGAGAGTGCGGTAATACTGAAAAGTGTATACTCTTTTCAACTTTGTCATCTCAATTCTCATCCCTGGTTTTCCAATTTGATATCAATGTATTTGCAATAGAATTCTCTACACGATTAACTCTTTAACTGCGCAACGCGCCTGCAGGCTCGCGTCTGGTTTGCGCAACGCGCCTCCGGGTATTTGTATTTTTCACGTTCCATTCAAATCTCCCGCGGCTACACGGGGTTCACATCGGCTTCCTCAGGGCTCTTGTAAACAGACGCCATCTTTAAAAAAAATCGTGGTCCACATTCCCGGGTGTGGGAGCCTCAGTAGTGTGTGAGCAACCAAGGCTGGCGCTCGCAGCATGAGCGCACAGCACTGCTGTTCAGCGTGTGACCACAGCATCGCCTAATAATGTCAAAATATATATATAACTTGTATCATTTAGCCATGATAGTGTTATAGAAGAGCCTGAGTGTGATAATGACTGGGTACAATGTTCAATTATCAGTGATTCAATGCTGTTCACGATGTTCACAGCACCACAGCATTATTTCGTCCATCTAGGAATTTTCAAATGATTTCTTAGGTTCCTTTTCAAAATAAACGTGTGGTCAATTATTCATTTACAGGAATTAGTGACCAGGATTGTGATAATAGCAGGATTGTGGTTATAATTAGCGTTGTGCGTAGTATTGTGGAAGGAGGAAAGTTTGGTGAGGGAGGGAGGGCGAGAATTGAGGTAGCCTCATTGTGTGTGTGTGGCTGCCACTCTTGTTTTGCTCACCATAATAGCTTAGTGGTTCGCTATGGGCAACACATATGTACATGGGTATATATAGTGTGTGTATATAGTGTAAGAACAGTAACAGGAGAATGTTGAGAGGAGCTATTTTGGTGAGGGAGGTGACGTAATCGTAGCGTCGTCTGCTGTCTGCTGTGTGATTTTTCATGCAGTGTATGGTGGCCACTGTACTGTTTGGACACAATACCGGCTTACTTGCATAGTTCTGGTAAATAAAACATGTAGATAGGTATATAGAACATGTGTAATAAGAACTATAACAGTATGGTGGGAGGAGCAATGTTGGCGAGTAAGATGTTGGAGTGAGGGAGACTGGCTGGGTGTGGCTGCTCTCACTCGAGGTGTTCTGAGTGTGTTGATGGTGAATGTATATAGTGTGTGACAGTGTGTAGTGTGTAAATAGATTATATGTATACATAAATTAGCATGATACATAGTAAATATGTGCAGCATATGTGTACACAAGTGTCATGCACGTAACACAGTGTCTTCGGACAGTACGGTTGTTTTACTGCCATAATATAGTGTACGTGTTCACTATACATAGGATTAGTACATAAAAACAAATAAATTGTATTTGGGACTGTGCGAAAAAAATGAACGAAAATATATTCACGGCAACTCGCGCGCCCCGCCCCGACCGCCCCACCTGCCCCGGGTGCTTACAGCACGGGCGCACGGGGAATCATGACGTCACGCCCCAACTTACGGACCCCATAGCAGCCAAAGTAAGTACAATTACGACTTTTTTTTTTTACATACCCATACTGAGGGAAGGGTTTTTGACACTTTAAAAAGAAAAAAAGAATTTTTTCCAGAGAATTTATTTCCTGCGCACCACGGGGGTGTCATATTTGGAGGCAACGCAGTTAAAGGGTTAAATGCATATGAAGTCCGATAGCCCGGCGTACCACCCACACAAAACAGAGAAATTGCGAGCGAGTGACCCGGGAGCGCGTAAGAGCGATAAAATGTTTATACTCTTTTCACTTTGGTCACCTCAATTTTCATCCTAGGTCTTTCATTTTGGTATCAATGGGTTCACAATGGAATTCTCTAAAGGAATATATGCATACAAAATAAAAAAGCCTTGTCACGCTCCACCCGCCGAGAAGTTGAAAACGGGCCAGTTGTTACCCGCAAGGGAGTGCCCAGACACCCACCCGCCTACAGCATGGGCCAAGCTGCTTGGGTGCCACATGGCCTAACAAAAGCAGTGCGCGGCACTTTGGCGCACATTTTAAAATCAGTCCCCCAAAAAACGGATAAAAACTGGATTTTTGGCAAATATTTTAATGGAGGACGCGATGCTGAGTTGTTACCAGACACCACTCTGTTTAACAGAGGACTCAATGCCGAGTTCTCACTGAGTGAAAGTGATAATTATTAAGTGGGTTCTAGTTGTAAAGGATCTTTAGCATGCTCTCCAGGTCTTCAATTTGTCCATCTTTGAATGGGGCTGTTATTGTGCAACAATATTCCACTATAGGAGCACTAGTGTCTTAAAAAGTATTATCATTGGTGTGGCATCTCTTGTTTGAAAGGTAGTTGTTATCCAGCCTATCATTTTTCTTGCAGTTGTGACAGTAACAGTAATATTCTTTAACCCTTAACGTGCGCATCACGTCATATGATGTGTTGCAAGTTATTCCAGTCAACTGCGCTTCACGTCATACGACGTGTTGGAGTACTACGCAAGATTTAAACGGCCCGCGGGTACACGGGGTTCATCACACCTTCATCAGGGCTCTTGAAAATAGACACCATTAAAAAAAAATTGTGGGCCAAACTCCCGGGTGTTAGGGGCCTCAGTATTAAGTGAGCTACCAAGCCTGACGCATGCAGCATGAGCTCACAGCACTACTGTTCAACTTGTGACCACAGCATCGCCTAAAAATGCCATAATATACTTGTTCATGCTATTATGTAGCGATGATATTATTACAGAAGACCCCTAACTGTGATAAAACTGACCAGGGTTCTGATAATAGCAGGATTGTGGTGATACTTAGCGCTGTGCGCCATGGAGGGAGGAGTAATGCTGTGGGAGGGAGGATGGTGGCAATGTCATCTGACTGTGTGTGGCCACCTTTTATTGACTACACTCACCATACCAGTTTAGTGGTTCGCTATGGTGAACACAAATGTAGATACTTATATGTAACGTGTGTATAGAGGGTATAAACAGCAAGAGGAGTAGGTTGGGAGCCGCCATTTTGGTGAGGGCGGTGGCTTCGTCTGCACGATTTATCATGTTGTTTACTGGTTACCACGCTGGTCTTTGGGCACCATACCTGTTTACTTGTACAAGTATGGTGAATAAAACGGGTAGATATTTATATATAATGTGTGTATATAGTGTAATAATACCACAAACAGTATTGTTGTAGGAGATATATTAGTGCGTCTGGCCTTGAGGGCGGCAGCCATCAGCTGACTGTTTGAGGTCCTACGTCTTTGTGCCTTTACTCACCATACAAGCTTAGATGTACAGTTATGGTGAACAAAACTTGTAAATACTTATATATAACGTCTGTATATAAAAGCAAAAACAGTATGGTGGGTGGAGAATGGTGGCAAGTCAAGTGAGGTGAGGGATGGAGGGAGTGGCAGCCAGTGGCGGGCTGCCACTGCCACTGCCACTCAGCATACCAACTTAGTGGTTCGTTATGGTGAACACGAATGTAGACACTTATATATAGCGTCTGTATATAGTGAATAAAAGCAAAAACAGTATTGTGGGAGGAGAATGTGGGTGAGTCAGGTGTCTTGAGGGAGAGCGTGAGTGGCTGGCTGGTACACGGCGGTCACTCCTCGTTACTTTTTTACTCATAATAGCAACTTAGTGGTTCGTTATGGTGAACAAAACATGCAGATACTTATATATAACCTGTGTATATAGTGTAATAACTGACAAAGTATTTGTTCACTGTTTGATGAACATAATTGAATCAACAATATGCACACCATATTTTTGAGTACATCGATGATTCACTCATTTTATTATATAAATATATCACACTACACACTATTGAATAATATTACAGCAAAAAACTACGAAAAATAAATCAGAGACATTGAAATAATTAGTTAATTATCTCTTTGTGGCAACTCCGGCCTGACAGCTGGCGATCAACAGACCGCCTGGGACGCACACTGAGTGAGCGCCTGTTTTGTGCCAGACTTCCCTGCCCTATAGCGGGCAATATATGTCACATATGATTTTTTTTATTATTTTTCCCATGATCAGTGAACACAAAATAACACATTAGGATGAATTTTTTTTTTTTTCAAAATTATATGCGCCTGTTGGGAACAAAGGATATTATACCCCTAGCATGTTAAGGGTTAAAAGGTCTTCCAACATGATTACTCCTAAATCTTTACATTGCTTTTTCTTTCAATAGTGTGGTTTGACCTCATTTTATATGGGTTCTGTTTTTATATTTTCATTTTTCCATAGTGCAGTTACTGGAACTTATATTCATTAAACATCATAGTATTTTCTGTCGTAAAATGGTCTTCAATTCTTTCAAGTTAATCAAGTCTTTCAAGTCATTAAAAGACTTGATTAACATCAGATTGGAGGTTTGCTTGTCCTCTATACTGTGTACTCTCATAAACATCCTAGTGTCACCTGCCACTGATGATCCAGTACTGTAGTTTATATCTTTGTCTGATGTGAGGATAAGAGAGTACTAGAGCAAGCACAGTACCTTGGGAGACTGAGCTTTTCATGGTGCATAATCCTATCTTTTTGTTAGGAAGATAAAGATCCATCTCCATACTTTGCCAGTATTGTAATGCCTTTTGTGCACATTTTCTGTGAAATTGTCACATTTGTCAAAAGCTTTTGTGAAATCTGTGTATATTACATTGGCATTCTGTTTGTCTTCCATGGCACCTAAGGCCATGTCATAGTGGTCTAGCAATGTGAGAGGCAGGAGCACCCTGTTCTGATAAAGACACTGATTCCATGTGTTTTGTGATCATCTTGGCACTCAGATTTTTATGATATATATTTTTTTTTTTTTGAGATATATACAAGAGTTGTTACATTCTTGTACAGCCACTAGTACGCGTAGCGTTTCGGGCAGGTCCCTGGAATACGATCCCCGCCGCGAAGAATCGTTGTTACAACCAAGTACACATTTTACTGTTGCGTTAAACAGAGGCTACAGTTAAGGATTTGCGCCCAGTAAATCCTCCCCGGCCAGGATACGAACCCATGATATAGCGCTCGCGGAACGCCAGGCGAGTGTCTTACCACTACACCACGGAGACTAAATATAATGTTTAACATTTGGGGTCTATAATTGTTGCATCTGCTTTACTATATCCTTTGTGAAGGGGTGTAGTCTTTGCTGTTTTAAATATGTTAGGAATAACACAGCTCTGTATTTTGACTCTGTCTTCTAAAGATGTTTAGGGGCTGTGATATTTGTTTTCTGGGGGGAGCCCCGTCGGCTCCCCGGACCTTTACCAGGCTGATATGTTAATGTCAGACTTTGGCATCAGTCATGTGTATGGAGTTCTAGGGCCTACCGGGGACCATGGCCAGAACCTGGCCCCCTCAGAGAGGCAAAGGGAGCAATGGCCTATAGAAACCCCCGTGTGGTTGGAAGCATTCTATGTCTGCCATCGACCTGGTCAAGCATCCAGAAAGGTAAGCATTCCAAAACAAACCCCTATTCTGGTTAAAATTGCTACCTAAAGCCGAACTAGCGGATAGAACTCCCCAACAGAAACAAGCAAACTAGTATGATGTCACACGTCACCGCGCCGCTGTCTGCGCAGCTCCCCTCTCCCGGGAGGGGAAGGGGGAGCCCCAGACCTCCCACGCCGGCTATCCACCCATCAGTTCTTCGGCTGATGCTATAGGCACCGGTTGTGTGCTCCGGCTCCAGTAGTTATTTCAGCACTGTACCTAGAGTGTGGTGTCTGTCTTCTAGGTGGTTCGTGAGCCGGGAGTGAGTCTCCAGTACTCGGGCTGCATACGCCTAGGATTCCCTTCCCTAGGTGCCCTGTAAGTACTGCCCTTGGGACTTGGGGCCACCTTCCACAAGTTCCTGGGTCCTGCCCCTGCTAGGCCGTTTACTGCTTGGTTTTCGGCCTCTCTTTGAGTGCTCGGTGTTCTGTCTCCCTTGTTCGCCTTAGGGTAAGGGGCAGTTTTGCACTGGTGGGGCGCAGGGTACTGTGCAGCTTGTCTTTACCAATCATGGCGGCTGGCTCTGTTCCGCTTGGGTACGCTGTCCTCTTGTGGGGTTTTCTTTTTCTTTTTGTTTATCTACCTGGTGGGGGTCTGCCTTCGTTCTTGCCCTTGTGTCCCTTGTGTTCTGAGTATTTTCTGGTGGTACCCCTGCTAGGTCCCTGTGAGTGTACACGTCCCGGGGTTCAGCTCTTAGAA
>WNGS01001312.1:65149493-65173477 GCA_020271785.1 Procambarus virginalis | reverse complement strand
TTGGAGTTGCAAGATATAATCCAGCTGAGGTCCCAGATATTGTCACATTATCGAGACGAAACTTGAAGGAAATATAATAAATGAAGTATATTCCCAAGAGGCTATTCAGTTTGGAGACGTGAGGAAACTAGAAGGGAGGAAGGAGTGGCTGTACTGGTGAAAAACACCTGAGGTAAGAGAGTTAATATTTGAAAACCCTCGAGATATGACATAATGGCATTGCAGATCTGGATCAGGATGATAAGCTGATAATTTTAAATGCCTACAGCCCACCAGCAAGCAACACATGGACAAAGGAAGAACTGGATGACAAACGAGAGGGCCTCATAATGGTCAGAGAGATATTATTGTACAAGCAGATAAAGATAAATCACGACTGTTGATACTGGGGGACTTCAACTTTAAAGCAATAGACTGGGAGGCCTATGAAGCAAGAACAGAGGACTTTTGGACATGCAGATTTGTGAACCTCATTCTGGAGACATTCTTGTATCAACACATAAAGCAGGCCACAAGAATGAGGGAAGGAGATGTACCGTCAGTACTGGATCTAGTATTCACCAGGAAAGAAGAAGAGATTTGACATCCAGTACCTTCCTCCCTTGGGAAAGAGTGATCACGTCCTGTTAGACATTGATTATGCTTTAAGATATCATCTAGAAGAAAATGGGGACATTGAAACAGGATAAACTCGATTTAGGAGAGGTCACTATGGGGAACTTCAAAATTTTTTAATGAGTGTAATTGGACAGATGTTGCTAGGCAGGGAAGTAAATGAAATGTATGCCAAATTTTTAAAATTATACGAGGAAGGCACACAAACATTCATACCAAAACAGAGATGCAGGCCAGAAAACAGGATTGGTTCGACAGAAATTGTGATGAGAGGGCCAGAGACCAAAAGACACAAAAATGGAATCAGTATAGGAAGAGGCCAAAACCCCAAACATACCAGCGATACAAAGATGCGAGAAACAACTATACAGCAGTAAGGAGAGAGGCAGAAAGAAATTTGAAAAAGGGATAGCGGATAAATGTAAAACAGAACCGGGCCTATTCTACAAATTCATAAACAACAAATTGCAGGTAAAGGATAATATCCAGAGGTTGAAAATGGGAACAGATTCACAGAAAATGAAAGGAAATGTGTGAAACATTAAATGAAAGTTCCAAAGTGTTTGTACAAAATGAAATCTTCAGAGAACCAGACACAATAAGAATTCCAGAGAACAACATAGAGCGGATAGAGGTGTCTAGAGATGAAGTGGAAATATGCTAAAGGAGCTCAGCAAGAACAAAGCAGCTGGCCCAGATGGCGTTTCACCATGGGTTCTGAGAGAATGTGCATCTGAGCTCAGCATTCCACTTCACCTGATCTTTCAGGCATCCCTGTGTACAGGAATCGTAGCAGACGTGTGGAAACAGGCCAACATAGTTCCAATCTACAAAAGTGGCAGCAGGGAAGACCCCCTCAATTATAGACCTGTATCATTGACAAGTGTAATAGTGAAAGTATTGGAAAAACTAATCAAAACTAAATGGGTAGAACACCTGGAGAGAAATGATATAATATCAGACAGACAGTATGACTTTCGATCTGGAAGATCCTGTGTATCGAATTTACTCAGTTTCTATGATCGAGCCACAGAGATATTACAGGAAAGAGATGGTTGGGTTGACTGCATCTATCTGGACCTAAAAAAGGCTTTCGACAGAGTTCCACATAAGAGGTTGTTCTGGAAATTGGAAAATATTGGAAGGGTGACAGGTAAGCTTCTAACATGGATGAAAAATTTTCTGACGGATAGAGAAATGAGGGCAGTAATCAGAGGCAATGTATCGGAATGGAGAAATGTCACAAATGGAGTACCACAGGGTTCAGTTCTTGCACCAGTAATGTTTATTGTCTACATAAATGATCTACCAGTTGGTATACAGAATTATATGAACATGTTTGCTGATGATGCTAAGATAATAGGAAGGATAAGAAATTTAGATGATTGTCATGCCCTTCAAGAAGACCTGGACAAAATAAGTATATGGAGCACCACATGGCAAATGGAATTTAATGTTAATAAATGCCATGTTATGGAATGTGGAATAGGAGAACATAGACCCCACACAACCTATATATTATGTGAGAAATCTTTACAGAATTCTGATAAAGAAAGAGATCTAGGGGTGGTTCTAGATAGAAAACTATCACCTGAGGACCACATAAAGAATATTGTGCGAGGAGCCTATGCCACGCTTTCTAGCTTTAGAATTGCTTTTAAATACATGGATGGTGAATTTACTAAAGAAATTGTTGACGGCTTTTGTTAGGCCAAAGCTAGAATATGCAGCAGTTGTGTGGTGCCCATATCTTAAGAAGCACATCAGCAAACTGGAAAAGGTGCAAAGACATGCTACTAAGTGGCTCCCAGAACTGAAGGGCAAGAGTTACGAGGAGAGGTTAGAGGCATTAAATATGCCAAAACTAGAAGACAGAAGAAAAAGAGGTGATATGATCACTACATACAAAATAGTAACAGGAATTGATAAAATCGATAGGGAAGATTTCCTGAGACCTGGAACTTTAAGAACAAGAGGTCATAGATATAAACTAGCTAAACACAGATGCCGAAGAAATATAAGAAAATTCCCTTTTGCAAACAGAGTGGTAGATGGTTGGAATAAGTTAGGGGAGAAGGTGGTGGAGGCCAAGACCGTCAGTAGTTTCAAAGCGTTATATGACAAAGAATGCTGGGAAGACGGGACACCACGAGCGTAGCTCTCATCCTGTAACTACACTTAGGTAATTGCACTTAGGTAATTACACGTGAAAAGAAAATTACAAGCCATTGACCAGTGGGCAGAGAGCACCAAGCCGGCCAGGCGAAGAAGGCACAAAACTGCATCAAAAGGCCCACCTCGACAACAAAACTTCAAAGTCCCAGCACGACCACAACACGTGCCAAGACCCAAAAAGATCAGTCTGCAAGCCAGGAAGACCCCGGAACTCCAGAAGGCAGAACCGGGTCACACGTGAGGAAACAAAGCCCCCTGAACCCACAAAGGGGGCCCCAAGAGGAAGAAACCTCCGGAATGAAACCAAAGAACCCAAAGGAACCCGGAATCGAACCAGGGGGAGCCCAAACCACCACAATTGCCGGCGGAGATAAACCATAGAAAGGCAAAGCACAGCCCCCAGACAGAACCCCCAGGGAAACGGTCAAAACAGACTGAAAACTGAGGGACAAGGTGTGGGAGCAAGCATAACAGCCAGTGACACTGAGCCCAACCCAAGGGCCCAGACCCAAAACACCAGAAAAGCAAAGAAACGACAACAGGAAAATAAAACCCCAGAAGGGAGGTGAAAAACTCGCCCAAGATGCTCGCTCGCACACCCAGGCGCGTGTAAAGAAACTGCATCGCCGCCCTGGTGGCCACGCCGGGAAACCGGCAGAATAAAATGGCCACCAGAGCAGAGGGCTGTGATCGATGCAAAAGATACGAAAACATGCCAGCAAAAGTGGGAAGCAAGCAGACTGTATGGGCAAAAAATTCTGCCCAAAAGCAGAAAACCCAGGCAGGGTCAAACCGCCCCAGAACTGCTAGCAGGCATCCCCCATAGCCCAGGGAACCAGCAAGAGAGGCCCCGGGGCAGAGCCATCCTCCAAGCCCTCCGCCCTTAAAGAAAAGGAAGAGTCCATGGGAAAGGCAGCAAGAAAGGGCCACTGGTAAGACCCAGAAGCCTTGGCAGGAGGAACAGGCTCAAAAACCTCCGTCCTCAACCCAAACGGGGCAGCCCCCGAAAACCGCCCTAGTCTCGGCCCTAACTAAACCCCGCCGTGACCCCGAAACCCGCAGACAGTTCGGAGCCGGGAATAGGGAGGGAAAGGGGCGAACAGCACCGAACCAAAACGGGGCGGCCTCAGGGCATCTGAGTGGGAAACAAACCTAGTGTGTTGCAGCAACCTAACCTAGCTTGCAACACGGATGCCGCCTGTACTCTGAATAATAACATCAGGAGAGTACTGGAGAACAAGCAGAGAATCTCTCTCGCAAGACTCCGGGTCAAGGTATCAGTGACCCAACAGGCAGCATGATGGAGGTAAAAGTGGCGACTGTCACCCGGAGACAAGGGCACAGCAACCAACGATCCTGTACAAGACGGGTTGGTACCCGGAAGACACATTCAATGGTCCACCGAGCCCAGACAGGGGTTTCTAGGGCCCGTAGGCTGAATGCTACGGGAAGCCCGGGCAAAGTGTTGCTAACCGGTTAAGAAACCCAAAAATAACAAGAGGGTAGAGGACAGCACTGAAAACCCCTGCGACGTGTACAATCACGGGGGCCTAGCACAGGGCCACCAAACACTACCAGTGGAACTATAGCCACACTGAGCAGACCCCCACCAGGCAAATGAATATAAAAACAAAAGAAAACCCCCGCAAAAGTACACCGTCTCCACAGGCAACAGGAACCAACCGCTGCTTAGGTGGCAGGTCGCGCAACACCTTGACGCCCTAACCAGCACAATACCAGTCCCTACCCAGGGCCAAACAAGGGCCCCAAGCCCCAGCTGGCCCCAAGGGCGAGGCAAATGCCAAGCAGCAAGAACCTCTACTGGAATGGTTCCTGAATGCCCCAGGGAAGATAACCCTGTCACGCAGGGGCAGTACTCACAGGGCGTTTAGGGAAGTCAACCACTAAGCGCATGCAGCCCCGGCACTGATGAGGTACTCCTGGCTACCACACAACAGAACACATGGCAGTGAACGCCACACAAGGCAAACACCGCCTAGGAAACTGAGGCCAGAGAAGCGTCTATCCCGGTTAACATTAGCTTACGAACTGAAGCTAGGCAGCTGGCGTGGTAGGTTTGGGGCTCCCCCCTCCCCCTCTCGGGGCGGGGAGGGCTGCACGGACGATCGGCGCGGCAGTAAACTGTGATGTTTGTTTGTTTCCTTGGGATTGTAGGGAGTTTCTACCTCTCTGTTCAGTTTTTTGTTTTAGTTTTTTACCATGTGGGGTTTGTTTTGTTATGCCTACCTTTCTGGGTGCCTAACCCCGGTCGATGGCAGATAAGGAAAACCCCAACCACAAGGGGGTTTTCCAGGGCCATTTCTCCCTGAAACCTCTCTGAAGGGGCCAGGTTCTGGCACTGGTCCCTGGTAGGTCTGAACTCCTTAGCTAATGTCCCAGTCTAATATAACATACATTAGCCCGATAAGCTCCAGGGAGCCGTAGGGGCTCCCCACAGAAAAAAAAGTGATAGGTTAGGAATAACAAACATATATATTGCAGTAACTTTATTGACCATTTATGTCATAGGGCTCTCGTCTGGTTCTCATTCATCAGTACAACCTAAAGAGACAAAGAAAATAGTTTGAAATCTGAAAATAAATCGGGCAAAAAAAGTCACAAATTCTGCCACCTGTGACTGAAGAAAATGTTGACCAATTACGTTCCCGCTTCACATGCCTAGTGCCCGACATGCATTCTCCAAGATGTAGAAGTTACATGAAAATCCAATTAGAAAAAAGAAAAGAAAAAAATGTAAAAAAAAAAATAGAATTGGTTGTCAGATTTCGTACAAAGGGACATAAGAAATGCTGCCATTGGGGCAATATATTTATATGATATATATTTAAATAGAGCATAATAACATACTAACTCATTATTATGTGTGAAATTTAGCCCTCAAGGTGTCATATCTACTATGTAGACCTTCCTTACTACTACTACTACTACTACTTATCTTCTTTGTGCCTCGGACAAGTGCTTGCATCTCTTTATCCTTGATTGCCAGTATATGGGAGGTGTTATCATTATTATCAATACCGGTTGCCTCCAGTCTCGCACACATTTATTTAAAAAAAATAAAAAAAAAATAATTTAACACTGGGATGAAAATTTCACGACACTGATGGCAAATAAATGGAGATTTGTTTAAATTTTTTCACTATTTTTCATATTTTGAAAAATACTCTAGTCACCAGGCCCCTTAACTACTGTATAAATTCCACAAATTGAATAATATTACTGCTAAAAACTAGATATAAAACTATTCACAGACACTGAAATAATGATGTAAATATGTATTTGGGGCAGCCCCTGCCACACTCGGCTGTCGGCCGCTAGACTGACCTTGGATTCTTGGACTGTGTACATAAACTCTCAACATATGATCTTTGTGGTTCATAATGGGGCATAAAAATATAACATGTATTAATGTAATAACAAAAAAAACACTGATCTTAGAATGTAACACAGATGACCACTTGGTTTGCATATCCCTTGGGGATGAGACCCGTCAGTTACCGTGTAATTTCGTAAACTAGAAATGTAGGAACAAAAATAAACGAGAAACGTTTGGGAAAAAGCTAGGGAAAAATAGCTACAGGTTCATAGCATATATGTGATAGTATTTTGTTTGTATTCCCCAGTAAGAGAAGTCCTGATCAACTTTTGTTGTTCATTGTTGATGGATCATTGTTATTTTCATGTAAGAGGTGGTGGTGGATGATGGTGTTGGGTTGACTGAAGTGGAGATGGAGATTAATGGTGATAAGATAACCTCAGATGTTGACGCATTTGGGTCAACATGCGATGAGTCAGGTTGCAGGTGAGGCAATGCCAGCTTTCTTGGAAGCCTTTGCAAAAGACTCTTTAATTGACATTTGTTTCATTCCCTTTGATCTTGTTTTCAAAAACTTCATATACAAATTGTACTGGCTCATAATGTCCTTAGTTTCAAACTCACTGTTACTTGTTTCCATAAATGCCAGAATGCCTTCATTGCACTCTTATGGCTGTTTTGCTGTACATACCAATTCTATAATTTCATCATCAGTCATATTTTGATTGTTTGGGGCCCTCTTCGTCAAAATCTATCCACTTATCTATGTGACCTTTGATTGTTTCAATCACCAGTTCTACTCTCAGTTCTTGGGATTTAATCCCCTTGACGTTGGCTAGGAGTTCCTCTCTTAAATTTTTCCTCTTGCTAAATTTTTTCACCGTAAATTCTTCAAAAACTGCCTCTTCATCTTCCTCAGGAAACATACTCGACGTGGGCCAAAGTTTTTTCCAACCATTTTGTAGCGTTGATTGCTTTACCTCGTCCCATGCACTAGTAGTAGTCCAGATAGCTGACTTTATTGTGAAGACTTTATAAAAGTCCTTAATTGTTCCTAGCTGATTATTAGATGTTTGGCAAACATTCTCTTGTAGTGGTGTTTAAGGTTCTTAATTATCCCTTGATTCATGGGTTGGATCAGTGAAGTTGTATTGGGTCGTTATCTTGAGATGATTTCGGGGCTTAGCGTCCCCGCGGCCCGGTCCTCGACCAGGCCTCTTTTTTCTTACACACCCCCAGGAAGCAGCCCTTTGCAGCTCTCTAACTCCCAGGTACCTATTTACTGCTAGGTAACAGGGGCATCAGGGTGAAAGAAACATTTTGCCCATTTGTCTCCACCTCCACCGGGGATCGAACCCGGAACCTCTGGACTACGAACTGCTGTCCACTCAGCTGTCAGGCATCCTGACTCGTAAGAACATTCCAATAATATTGCCATTTACTTGCTCATCACCTCGTGGATGCGTTGAACTATTATCTAGCAGCAGCACAACTTTGCTGTTTTGCGGGAGGCCAACACTTTTCAGGTGCTCCTTTACCTCGGGTACAAAGTTCTTATTAAATCACTCTGCAAATATTACTCAAGACATCCACGCACTTGACTGATGCTTATCACAGGGAGGCACCTAGCTGACTTAAAGCCCTGGGGTTTTTGCTAATTCCAATCACAAGTACAGTACTGTAATTTCAATTTGTGCATGCCAGCTGTATTTGCACAGCACAACAAAGAAATCCTCGGTTCTGCTTATAATCACCTGAAGGTTCGTCTTCATCACTATGAGCCATCGTGTCTGTGGGTAACACACGCCAATACAAGCCTGTCTCATCAGCATTATAAATTTGCTCTGGAGATAAATTTTGTTTCTGTACCATCTCCGCAAATTTACTTGAATACTCGTCAGCACCAGTAGTGTCGGCAGATAGTCTTTCACCATGTACTCTAATGAACCTAATGCCATCGCAGGTTTTAAAACTTCTGAGCCGTCCATCACTGTATACACACTTCTGAGTAATTTTCATTGCTTGGTGCAATTCACGTGCCTTTTCAGCAAGCTGGTGTGACATAGTATAGTTGGGCTTACCTTTAAAGTTGTGTTGATGTCCCAGTGGCAACTGGCAACTGTGCATGATATTCACCTTGTGAGTGTTAGGTTGTGTTGTGGAAGTTTAATGCCATCCACTGTAAAGTCCTGTTAATGTCTGTCTGCTTTCCATTAACATAAACCACTGTGTAATAGTACCGATTTGACAATAGAATAGTTCAGTCAAATGACGTTTTCTTGGAACGGGCTTTACTTGTGGAACCTCGTGAAAGTATCTTTTGATGCAAGTCCTTGATTTTGGTCAGTCCAAAACAAATTTCCATCTCATTTAGTAAATAAGTTTTATCAATTCCTTAGTCTTAAAGTTATGACCTGATTTACTACTCATTTTATTAATAAAAAGATAATAATTTCCAACTATAACTTTTATCCTTTAACCTTTTATCTATAACCTTTATCTTTGTGTGTATAAATGGCATTGCCCCCAGTGGTGACAAGGATGAGTCTTCATGTTAAGGCATGTTTCTTTAAGAAAGTCTTAAATTTACAAGTGCTGTAAGTGAATAGTGGTACTGTACCTTCAAGGAGGGCTCACCATTCTCATAAAGATTAAATAATCCTGTATATGAAATAAGGATTTTTTTGTGGAGAGCCTCTTCGGCTCCCAAGAGCTATACTGGGCTGATGTGTATATATTAGAACGTGGCAACAGTCAATCGATGGAGTTCTAGGCCTACCAGGGACCAACGTCAGAACCTAGCCACCTCAGAAAGGCACGAGGAGCTTTTTCTCCTCTGCCTTTGGAGAAAAGGCAGAGTCCACCAGAAAAGCATGGATGAAGGAGGGGCCCACTGGAGCGAACCAAAAGCCCCGGCAGGAGGAACAGGTTCGAATGCCTCCGCCGACGATCTGGAAGGGGCAGTCCCCGAAGCTGCCCAAGTCTCACCACTAAGAAAATCCTGCCCCAACTCCAAAACCCTCAGACGTTTAAGAGCTGAGTGCAAGGGAAGGGGAGGGAAGGGAAACAGGATAAACCACAGCAGGGAAAGGTCAATGGGTAGGGACAAAATAAGAGTCAAAGCGAGTTACACCCCTAAGTCTGGGTCGCTATACCCAAAGCAGGGCAGCTGCAAGGCATCAAGAAAGGCAATTAACCTGGTGTTGCAGCAACCTAAACCGCACATGCAACGCAGATGCTGCCTGCACCCGATCAACAGCATTATCGGACTGGGTGAACTGGAATACAAGCAATGAACACCACTTGCAAGACTCCGGGTCAAAGGCGTCATTGACCCAACAGGCAGCATGGCAGAGGCAAGGATGGTGAAGAGCCAGTGAAGAGCAGAGGTTCCATAGGTACAATCAGAGAACACTGTATAAACGTCAGAGGTCCGCGGTTGTTCAACGTCCTACCAGCGACTATAAGAAACATTGCCGGAACAATCGTAGATATCTACAAGAGAAAACTAGACTTAAAAAAAAAAAAAAATGCCAGGCCAACCGAGGTGTGGTCGGTATGTGGGCCTGCAGGCCGCTCCAAGCAACAACCTGGTGGACCAAACTCTCATAAGTCAAGCCTAGCCTTGGGCTGGGCTTGGGGAGTAGAAGAACTCCCACAACCCCATCAAGCAGGAAAATCAAGCAGGTGAATGTCACCCTGAGACAAGGGGACAGAGCAACTTTCAAACTTGTACGAAGTGAGGTGGGACTCGGATGTCTCCTCCATCAGACAAGCGAGCCCCATTGGGGGTTCCCAAGGCCCTTAGGCTGACTGCTAAGGGGAAAGCCCAGGCAAGGTACTGCTAACCGGTTATCCCAGAGCTACCAAGCAAACAAACTAAAAGCTGAACCCCTGCGACATATGTAATCACGGGGACCTAGCAGAGGGGCCACTAATGTAACAAGTGGTCCTACAGCCACACCAGGCAGACCTCCACCTGGCAAAACAAAAGGAAAAGAAAAACCCTGCAAAAGCACAACATCCCCAGATGAGCAGAACTGACCGCTATGCATACAGTATATCAGACAGCTGCACAGTACCTTGCGCCCCTGCCAGTGACAATACTATCTTCTATCCAAGGGCAAACAGGAGTAAGAGCAACCCCAGCTGACCCCAAGGGCAGGTAATCACCGAGCAGCAAAAGAACCACACTAAGGTAGTCTCCCGAAAGGCCGATGGAAGATAACCCTGAACTGCAAGGGCAGTACTTTCAGGGAAGGTGGCCCTAGACGCATGCAGCCCCAGTACTCTTGTGTTACTCCTGGCTTGCACACCACCACACAAGAACAACACCGCTATGGACAGCTCTTCCTTGAGCACTTTTCTTCTCACTCCCGCTCCGTTTCTGTCTTCACCGATGGGTCTAAGTCTGCGGACGGTGTTGGCTACTCTGTTGTTTTTCCTGATCGCACTTATATGTGTCGCTTACCTCCGGAGACTAGCATCTTTACGGCGGAGCTTTATGCTATTCTGTATGCTCTTCGTCTCCTGCTTTCTCGTTGTCAGTCTTCTTTTGTGGTTGTTGTTGACTCGCGTAGTGCCCTCATGGCTCTCGAGTCCTTTAACCCTAAAACCGCTAGGGGCCCAAATGGAATTCACACCCACAGGCGCAACAAAAGAAAAAATCCAAAAAATTCTTTCGTCTTATAGAAGTGTTTATTTTTGTTCCCTGATCACGGAAAAAATAACAAAAAAATCGTAGGTGGCATATTTTAGCCACAATAGGGTAAGGAAGTGTGGCAAAAAAGGGGCTTTGGCAGAGCCTTCGCCAGACGAGGTCTACTCCGCCCGAGCTGTCAGACGGCAGTTGCCACAAATATATTATTACCTAATTATTTCAATGTCTCTGATTGATTTTTTCTTAGTTTTTTTGCAGTAATATTATTCCATACAGTGAATTGTGGTATATTTATATTATAAAATGTGTGAACCATCGCTGTACTCAAAATTATGGTGTGCATATAAGTGATTCTATTATTATGTTCATAAAACAATAAACAAATAGTTTTGCTGTTGTTACACTATATACACAGGTTATATATAAGTATCTGCATGTTTTGTTCACCATAACGAACTACTAAGTTGGTCTTGTGAGTCAAAAAGCAACGAGGAGTGACCGCCAAACACCAGCGAGCCACTCACTGCCACTCCCTCACTCAACACCACCTCACTCACCCTCATTTACCTCCCACAATACTGTTTTTGCATTTATTCACTATACACAGACGTTATATATACGTATTTACATGTTTTGTTCACCATAACTGTACATCTAAGCTTGTATGGTGAGTAAAGCCACAAAGACATAGCTACTCACACAGTCAGCTGATCGGCGGCCGCCCTCAAGGCCAGACGCACTAATATTTCTCCTCCAACAATATTGGTTGTGGTGTTATTACGCTATATACACACATTATATACAAGTATCTACCTGATTTATTCACCATACTTGTACAAATAAGCTGGTATGGTGCCCAAAGACCATAGTAGCCATCAGTAAACAACGTGCCAAGTCGTGCAGACGACGCTCCTCCTTCACCAAAATGGCGGCTCCCAACCTACTCCTCTCGCTGTTATCTCACACTATACACACGTTATATATAAGTATCTACATTTGTGTTCACCATAGCGAACCACTAAGCTGGTATGGTGAGTGCAGTCAATAAATGGTGGCCACACACAGTCAGAAGACGACGCCCACAACCCTCCCTCTACAGCCGTACTCCTCCCTCCATCGAGCACAGCGATAAATATCACCACAATCACGCTGTTATCAGAATCCTGGTCAGTTTTATCAAAGTCAGGGGTCTTCAGTAATACTATCACTGCTAAATAATAGCAGTATCATTTATATTATGGCACTTGTAGGCGATGCTGTGGTCACAAGCTGAACAGCGGTGCTGTGAGCTCGTGCTGCGTGCGCCAGCCTTGGTGGCTGGCTGAATACTGACGCTCTCACACCCAAGAATGTTGGGCTGGATTTTTTTTCTAGGTGGCATCTGGCAACTATCAGTCGTGGCTGTACTATAGCTGCCCCTATCCCAGGCGGGGCGTTTAAATTATACCGCTAGACACGAAATCATTTATAAATGATGTGCGCGGTTTCGGTTTTGTCACTGATATAATTTATATATGATATGCGCGGTTTGAGGGTTAATCCGGTTCATCCAGTAGTTGTCGAGATTCAGCATTGGCTGTTTCTTGTTCACAGCAAGTTCAAGTCGGTTGAGTTTTGTTGGGTTCCCAGCCATATTGGTGTGTCTTTAAATGAGCGTGCGGATGCTGCCGCCAAGGAAGCTGTCCCCTCTTGTCCCATCTCTCGTAAAGGTATTCCTTATTCCGACTTTTACCCGGTTATCCATTCCTCCATCCTTACCCGTTGGCAGGCTTCTTGATCGTCTGTTACTGGTAACAAACTCCGTACTCTTAAATGTTGTGTTTCCTCGTGGCCATCCTCCTACCACCGTAACCGGCGGTGGGAAACTGCTCTGGTGAGGTTGCGTATTGGCCATACTCGCTTAACCCATGGTCACTTGATGGAGCGCCGCCCTGCTCCTTATTGTCCTAATTGCATTGTCCCTCTTACGGTCGTGCATGTCCTTCTTGAATGTCCTGACTTCTGGGATGAGCGTATGTCTTGCTTTCCGACCGCCCCTCGCGGTCACTTGTCCCTCAATAGAATTCTTGGTGACTCGGATACTTTTGATATCGTTCGCCTTATGAGTTTTTGTTCTCGTATTGGCATCCTTGGTGATATTTAGCGCCCTCTGATTATTCCGCACATTTGATGGTGCTACATAGCCTTCCCGGTTTGGTGCCTCGGATACTTTTGATATCGTTCGCCTTATGAGTTTTTGTTCTCGTATTGGCATCCTTGGTGATATTTAGCGCCCTCTGATTATTCCGCACATTTGATGGTGCTACATAGCCTTCCCGGTTTGGTGCCTTCTTTTGATAATTACTTACTTACTATGGACAGCTCTGCCTAAAAGGATGGAGCCAGAGTCGAGAGACCGCCACCATACACTGAACTGGGGTGGCTGTGGTGACTGACGTCATACTTGTTTACTTGTTTTCTGATTGGGGAGTTCAGTTTACTCGTTCGGTTTTTGGTTAGCAATTCTTCACCAGATGTAGTTTGTTTTTGGATTCCTACCTTTCTGGGTGCCTGACCTGGTAGATTGCAGATATAGACTGCTTCCAACTACATGGGGGTTGTCTATAGGCCATTGCTCCTTGTGCCTCTCTGAGGGGGGCCAGGTTCTGGCTCTCATCCCTGGTAGGCTTAGAACTCCGTTGACTGTTGCCACAGTCTAATGGAGCCTCACCCAGAAAATGGTGTTTCATTACATTCAACACTGTTTTTTTTTATCTTGTAAAAAGTTTTTTTCTCGATCACTGGTAAAAAAGAACGTGACCTTACACCACTCTTCAGTATTTACTTTGAATTGAAGTACTGTATGTTCCATTGTTTTTCAGAGTTGCGAGTGGCCCTTAGAGAATTTGTGTGATACCCTTGCCACAGATTTGTTTTGTCTTGCATGGGAGACCCGTCATGGAGCTGCCACAGCACTCAGACAGATTATCAGAGTTCATGGTGAAGGTGGCGGAAAGACAACGTGCCAAACAAAAGAACAGGTGAGGCTCGAGTTACAAAATATACTTCATTGGATTGGAATATAAACTATTGTTGTTTTAGTGTGTTTGTATTGAGCATTGAATGTTTTCAACTGAATGTGGTAAGTGTTAAATTTCTAAAATTGTCATTCTGTATAAATATATCAATTGAAGAATATTATTAACACTTTGACAGCAGGATTTATATTTTTAATAAAAAGAAATGGGTTTCCATATCGTCCAATAAAAACTTAACAAAAAAGCTCTATAGGGGAGAAAAACTTAGATTAAGATCACATAACAAAATGCTCCACTTCAACACCATAAAACAGTGAGGGACACCGACTCTAAGCCGGTTTATCACTGCAACACCACAAATGGGAAGCTTATACCCACAAAGTAGCAGCTGCCTGAAAACTCATCACTATCACTAAGGAGCAGAAGATGCAGAAGCAAGCGATGATGCACAGCAGAGTGTGGGGGGCAGTACATGAATGGAAACAAACCGACAGGCTGCTGGTAGAGGCAAATAGTGCTGCTAATGGCAGGAAGTAAAGTTGTGCAACTTTCTCAAAAACCCCTTGCAGATTGAGAGTTGGTTCACAGAGAAGGTCTGTACCCTACTTTTCATGCCCCACAAAACCTGTAGGAGAGTTCCTGTACTGGCAAGATAAAACTTGCCTGGAATACCAGGTGTAGGGCTGTGTCCGAACAGATGCATAACCCCGCTTTGGAACACACACCGAGGAGAGGTGTAAGCAGTAATGGCCTAGAGCTGACAAGTGATCCAACCACATAACCCAAACAAAATATAACCCGAGCCTGACCCATCCCCTGGAGCTTATAGAGGAGCCAAAGTGCATACAGTACCTGAAGGGAGTTTTCTAAGAAAGAGAAAGCTTCCAAAAAAGTAATCTTGATGGGATTTATGTTTACAACTGTCTATTTATGTATTAAGAGCAGCTGGCTCTGATTCTTGTGCACTTAATGTCTTGTGTTTTAGCTGTGCTTGGATGGTGTCAAGTGACTTCTCATCATCTGTACATTAATGCACCTTCACTCATAAGGTGTATCAATATCAAAATAGCAGGACAGTGCACTAGGAAAGTATTGTCAGCAAATCATAAGCACCTTAGCAAGCTACAGGCAAATTAAGTTGGTCAGATTTGCTGACAATGCTTGCAAGGTCCTTGCAAGCCTGCCTGTTTACATGATTGGCCAGATGGATGTATCCATTGATACTAGGCCTGTTTTCCTTATTCTTTATTGGCTGGGACAGTTTGGTTTTCCTACAGATTCTGGGCTGGACTTTGCTGCTTACAGCTTCACAGGTTGTGGTTTGGCATTTTATAGCACTACTGGTTCTTCCTTTTGCTCATGTTCTAATGGCAGCACATGTGAGAATGTTTCCTCTTTTATAGTTGGACCTCCATGATTTCCAGGATATGGACTGCTTAGCTGGATATGGCCTCTTTGTGTGTCCTTGTCTTGCATGATCAGGCTTTGGCTATGGTTGTATATTTATTTCTGTTTTATACTTATTGAATTGTATTGTATGCTCAGAAATAAGTTCTTTTGCCCATTCGAGGCACTGTGGTAAAAAACATGAAGAAGCTACTGAAGAGGACCTGCCTAGAAATATAGTATTTTGAATGGATCCTATTTTTTTGCCACCTTTCTGGACGGCACCTCGGTAGCTCTGCATTCTCGCCCAGTTCTTCCCTTCTCTATGTTGGGATAGTTGCTTTGGCTCAAGAGTGAAGGGTATGACTAGCTGGAGCCACTTGGTTCCGAGGATCAGTTTTCCAGCTGCCCCAATGATCGACTAGGCCTCCTGATTGACCTCTGACCATAATATTGGACGTCAATTCAAGAAGTCTTGCATAGAAACATCCCCATTAATCAGATACCAGTTGAAGGAGGTTATCAAATTTCCTATTGAACACAACACAGTTAAGGTCTGTTAGCAGTGCCTCTTATTTTAGAGAGATTGTGTTGCAAAAGTCTTTGGACTTATGTTTTATAGAATTGTTCTTTAGACCATTATTATATTTATACTTTTCAATGGAAATATTTTACACATCCTGCCTCCTGGTCCGGAAGTAAATAATTTTACATATTACAGCAGTTTGTTTGATATTTTGATTATCTTCAAACGTTTCATAGAGAAGTTGTATGGTTGTGATGTCCTTTCAGTTTTCAAGCTGTTGCAGGTTGCCTTTATTATTGAAGTTGCAATTAATGTAATAGACCTTCTCACTTGTTAATTTGTTTGGATGTTTTTTCTTCTTTTTACGCAGTTGGTTACAGGAACAGATGACTTCTGGCTCCTGTTAACAGGCTGAGAGCTTTCCCTTCCCTTAGTTAATAGTAAGTCTTGCCTACTAGTTTTCCTGGAGTATGCTCGCCAATCAGTTAACAACCAGGTGACCAATTACTGTTGGGAGAATAGAGGCAAACAGTTAAGGGTTGATGCCTTGTCGACTCTCCCTGGCCCGGACATATCGATGTTTGTTTGGACTTCAAAAATTGTGTGATCAGAGTATGTAGTATTGATTTGCAATTATTTATTATTTCTTCATTGATTGTGAATATCAAATGGTATTTTTGCTTGTAGTTTTCTCTCGTATCTGTTGGATGAGTGCAGATTTAAGAGTTCATGCAGAGTTCTTGATATGTGGGTATTCCTGGTTTTGTTCCCTGATATGTTTTTATGATATATTGTTGTGTTGATTTAGGGGCAGCGACGATCGTGGGATCGGATGCGCCCCGGCTGCCCGATACCGGGAAATAGCAGAGGGAAGGGGTCCCTATAGTCTCTTGAGCGATAGACCCTAGAAACTCCTCAGGCCACAAATTTTACAGTCTCTTCAGGCCACGGACATGACAGATGAAGCGGAAGGTATGGCGAAGGATGTCATGACGGACGTCTTCGTCTCTCGCACCTGCCCCGTCAAGGAGAACGGGAACTGTGAGGCGGGAAATATTCAGCCTACGAACGGCACTCTGTAGTCTGACGCGAGTGCTATGAAATCGAGGGCAGTGAAGAAGGTGCTCCACTGTATCTTCCTGGGTCGGACACCACTGGCAGTATGGGGAATTTACCAGCCGTAGACGATGGAGATGTGCGGCCAGGCAGGTGTGCCCAATCCGGAGACGAGTGATGGCAGTGTCAAGGAGTCGAGAATGATGACGAGTCCATGGACGCGGGGAGGAGTCCTCCCGGAGACCCACCAGAGAGGAGGACCTGAATACTGGCTCAAACATTGCTTCTCAACTCGCGAGGCAAGTTGCCTGGGGTTGAGGGAGAATTTCGGAAAGGTCTAGAGGCACATTTGTAGAGTCATGGAGAGCATGCGCCATCCCTGCTGCTGCGTCGGCCACCTCATTGCCATTAATACCGACATGTGACGGAACCCATTGGAGATAGATGGACCAACCCGGAGTACCAGAGTATGACAGCAGTTCTCCACGGATCTGTGACACAGTATGACGATGGACTCGTGGACGCCGAGATGATATGAGATGTAGGGCTGTAACTGAGTCCACATAGAAAACGACTACAGAGGGCCCTGAAACTTGTCGAAGGAGTCGTAAGGCTAGTAAGATTGCAAGCAGTTCCCCAGCCAGGCACGAATGAGCAGGGGAGAGTTTCCACGTCTGACAGAAGGAAAAAGGAGCAAAGTATGCTGCCGCAGATGTGGATGGTAGCTGATCTTTGCGGGACCCATCCGTGTAAACCTCCAAGTATCCAGAGTATAAGGAGGCTCGTAGGTCTGCAAAAATTAAAGGGGCCAAACCCTCTAAATCTCTCTTCCGACGAGGAGGCTTGGAAAAGTCGACAGAAACCCGAATGAGCTCTTCTGCCCACGAAGGCACCGATGAGATGATCGGGCCAGGGGTGAGTACAGGGACGGGAAGGGAAAACTGTGAATATGCATCCAAGGCCCGGACGACGAAAGGCAACTGACGACTGGAGTGTCCAGCCGGCACATTCCACCAGTTAGCCTCGAGCTGGAGGCGAGTAAGTGGATGGGTAGCAGAGAGACGCACTATCCGTTGAAACTGGCGGCAGTGGGCGAGAAGACGCTCAAAACTCAGGGGCCATAGCCCTGACTCGGCATGGAGAGAGAGAACTGGCGAGGAGGGCATAGCTCCTAGCGCTGAGCGAAGGGCACAATTTTGAATGGGATCCAGCCTTGCCAAGACAGATGCTGCTACTGAGCCATAGACTTCACTCGCATACATGATCTTGCTACGAATGAAGGCCTTATAGAGAGCTAAGAGTGACTCCTGTGAAGCCCCCCATGCCGCACCAGAGAGCTGTTTCATGATGTTCACGCGACGAAGGCAGTCCACATGATGCCTCCACGTTAGCCGAGGGCTATCTAGAACGACCCCCAGCCACCTGTGTTCTGTAGCGATCGGGAGACGACAGCCCCCGACGGTCACCACTGGCGGGTTCAGGTGAAACTCATGACGCAACTTTTCACAGGGTTAATGGAGAGCCCCTTCCCCAGCACAGTTGCTGAGAACACAGTCACGGCATTTTGCAGGAAGCCTTGTGCCTCTAGGAGAGTGGCACCATCCGCCACAAGGGTTACATCGTCGGCATAGGCTAAAACCTGGACCCCCCAGAATACAGGGAGATCAGACAGAAGAATAGAGAATAATAGTGGGCTCAGAATCGCTCCCTGGGGGACACCACGCGAGACAGGGCGGAACGTAGAGACGACTCCACCAACTGCCACTTTGAATGAGCGGCCCTATAGACAGTTTTGGAACCACCTCAACGCCGGACCCGAGAGACCTAGTCGAGCAAGACTCTGAAGGACAGCAGAATGAGACGCAGAGTCAAATGCACTCTTGATGTCGAAGAATGCTGCAAGGAGCACTCTTCTCCGGCGATAAGTGTCCATTATTCGATGTTCCAAGGAGAGGAGGCAGTCCATCGTGCTTCTTCCCGCCTGAAATCCACTGATACCCTCTGGTAGAAGACCTGAGGTTTCCACCACCCATTGTAGCCAGGTGTGAACAAGACGTTCCATCAGTTCCCCGAGACATGGAAGCAGACTTATGGGGCGATATGAACTCGGGACAGATGGATCCTTCCCTGACTTGGCCAATGGTAGAAGAATGGCGTGTTTCCATGGGGTAGGGAAGACACCAGAGGACCAGCAGGCGTTGTAGAAGTGAAGGAGGTGGGACTGAAGGATCTTGGGTGCCCTCTGAACAAATTCATATGGGACGTTGTCTATCCCTGGCATAGTGCCCGACCTAGAGAGTGACAGAGCATCCTTCAGCTCAACAGATGTAAATGGACGATCCAGGTCCTGAGCTAGTCCTATACCCTGTCGGGAGTCCCATCCTATAGAACTCACAGAAAGGAGCGGGGAACAGTAAACATCTTCAAAGTGGTCAGCCAAGAGTTCGGCTATTTGTACTTCCCCCAGGCCCCCATTACCACTGGGGTCTCTGAGTGGGATGGAAGGCTGGGAGTACCTACCTGTCATCTTGTGAACAAAGGCCCAGGCTCCCGCAGAGGACGAGTCGAATCGGAGAGAGGCACAGTAATCAGCCCAGGCCTTGCGTTTGACAAGGAGGACTGTTCGTCTACACCTGGCGTCCACCCTGCGGAAGGTCTGCCGCTGCAGTGGAGTAGGGTGGCGCCGCCACGAATTCCACGCACGTCGCCGGTCCAGTACTGCCTGCCGACATTCAGGATTCCACCACGGTGCCCCATGGCGGGAAGGATTGGTTGTCTGTCCACTAGTCCTCCTGAAATGCCGAGAGCCTACACTGAAGAGGGACTCGGAGAGAGCATTCGCTGACCCATGCAGGTCTGCAGTAACTGCGGGAAGGGTCGACCAGTCATCCGCCTCATAGCCATGCCACCCCTCTTCCGAGGCGATCCATTTGGATCTTCGGGAGGTCAGAGCGGGACGAACAGTACCCCCGAAGGAGATGACGATGGGCAGGTGATCACTACCCAGGTACGGCCCGGTCCATATCTGCGCCATCGTGAAGGGGCCTCTTCCAATGCAAAGATAAAAGTGTTCAAGTATGTCCATTTAGCGGGTCTATCCGAGTTCCCAAACCTGGCGGCGTCAGTAAGGAGAGGTCTGGGGAGTCAAGGAGGAACTGAAATAGGGCTCAGCCAGCCATGTTGTGGTGGCGACCCGATAGCATAGGTTGCCATGATGGGTACCGAGCGTTAAAGTCACCCATGACGAGGCTGGTGTCTGTGATCTGACCAAAATAGTGTTCTAGTTCCTTCTTTGTTACCGGTAGACGGGTTATACAAAACTCCAAGGTGCCCCACCCATGGGAGAGGGCCACCTTCACTGCCATGAATTCTAAATGTCCACCTGGGAAGGAGTGAATCCGGAGCATGGAGCTTGGAACTGAGTCCCTGACCAAGAGGGCAAGTCCCCCTCCACCCCGTACTGGCCGATCTTGTCTATAGACCGAATACCCCGGCACCGTGAAGGAAAGATCGTCAGTAAGCCAAGTCTCACAGAGTCCCATGACCAACGGTGGTGCGCTGGCGATAAAATTGCGTAGAAATTGCGTGTTCTTAAATAGGGAGCGGGCATTCCAAAACACCACAGTATTTTCAGGATGGGGCGCCATTATCCCTGAAATACAACAGCTAACTTTTTGACCACCAGTGCACAGACGTCTCCAAAGGGGGAACCACTAGAAAAAGCCATAAAGCCCTCATACAAAGTAAGTAAAATATGTGGTATCAATGACAGCCAGTCCAGAGGATGTTGATCTATGCTTCTCTCTGCCTGACGTAAGTGGTGATCGGCTCGCGAACTCTCTTGACGGCGCCTACGACTGGTGGGTGCTTCACTCTGGGCCTCATGTTTCACCGGTGTCACAATCCTGGGAGTGTCACAATCACTAAAGGGAGCCGGTCGGCCGAGCGGACAGCACACTGGACTTGTGATCCTGTGGTCCTGGGTTCGATCCCAGGCGCCGGCGAGAAACAATGGGCAGTTTCTTTCACCCTATGCCCCTGTTACCTAGCAGTAAATAGGTACCTGGGTGTTAGCTGTCACGGGCTGCTTCCTGGGGGTGGAGGCCTTGTCGAGGACCGGGCCGCGGGGACACTAAAGCCCCGAAATCATCTCAAGATAACCTCAAGATAACCATCCCTTAGGAAGGTGCCTGGGGGACCAGAGGATCATCAGGACTGTCTGTTGGAGCAGTACCTCCTGATCGATGGGTGTGTCGACGACGCCGGTGTTGGCTTCTTTGGGGAGAGGCAGGAGGGTGACGAGTGCCAGGCTCCGGCCGAGACCGAGTGTCCATGTCTGTATCCGTGGATGGGTTTCCATCAATGTCAAGGCTACCCAGGAGGGAAAATCGATTAGCAACCTGGGCGTATGAGGCATGTGACTGGAACAGGCAAGAATGTCTGCTAGTTCCTGCTTGGGAAGAGGCCCGACCAGGGTAAACCTGGAGGCAAGAAGAAGCGATAGGCTGATTGAGGGTGCGCAACTTCTGGAACAGCTCATGTCGAGGTGTCCCCGCTGTTTTATGATCGATGTCCAACTGGAGGGCCTCAAGATATACAGGGCAACTCTTGGACATAACCTTATGATGGCCATGGCATAAAAGGCAGCGAGGTGCAGCAGAGCACCCACCGTTATCTCTGTCTGTATGGCCTGTTTTGCCGCAGTTTGCACAATGTGCTGCATTACGGCAGGTGAGGCGACTGTGGCCCAATAGATGACAAGCGTAACATCGTAAAACAGGGAAGTTGTAGGGCTGAACCTGATACGAGGTCCTGTGTAGTGCCACTCGGTCAGGGAGGGGCCTCATCGAACTTTATACGGACCATGGATGTCGGCCCTGCTGCTCCGCGAATCCTGGTAACTTCCAATAATCTCGCTGATGCACCCCCTAACACCTGCAGAGCGGCCTGGATGTCATCCCACACATCTACACTCTGGTCAATTGGGCCAATCTTCCCATACTGGGCCCGAGACTCCTCCTCCTGCGACAATACCTGTCGGCACCTGACGGGCCAGTTCCCCAACTTAATAATGTCGGATACACGGATGTGCGATAGAGCCTCCTTTCTGATATGTAGCTTCAGTGTTGCACCCCTACCCAGGGTATGTATGGTCTCAGGCAGGCAATGTGACCACAATACCGAAGCCTCAATTGCTGCACCTAAGGTACGAGGATTTGCAAACATGCACTGACCTGATTCTGACTGGATTAGGACTACCACAAATGAGGAACGGGGTACCACAAGACTAAGGTCTTCTGAAGGGGAAGAAATCCTCGTAGCATCTCACTCTGGGGCAGCATCAGCCGACTCATTTTCCAGCAGACGTTTTCCTCTCTGGGACTTGCTGTCAACATCCATGGCGCCCTCGCTCGGGGAGGCGTCCATTAGGGAGGCTCCGGCCTCCCCCGGTGCTGTGAGCCCCTGGGTAGCTGCAGTGAGCACACACTGGCCCAAAGAAGCCAGCTGAATTCAAAGATGAGCTCCAGGAAAGGTGTGGAAAGAAAGTCCAGCCAGGAGGGTTCAATCCGCGCACCAAGATGGCCGACCTTCGGGCGAGAATCCCTTTTTATGATATGATCCCTGATATGATCCTTCTTCATATGTTTTTGTTCCCATTGTTTACTAGCATTCATCTTAAATTGGGTAGATTTCTCCAAGGAATCTAATATCCATTACAGTATAGGATTTTCTAAGCAGTGTCATGTGGTTTTCTTTTTGTTCATCTATTTTCTGAATTCCACAGTTGTTGCATCCTGAGATTTGTGCATCAGAATAAAAAAAAATTGTTCCCTGAATTTTATTTTATCCCAACATCTCAACTACTTTATACAAATTCTTCATTAATAATCAGATGTATTCCTTCATTTCACCTTTTAATGTAATTAAATCTACAGAAAATAAATTCTGTTTTTGTTGTCCTGACTTAACTATCCATGTAACTCTTAATATTAGTTTCTATGAATGGTCCAAACAGAGCGTTTCAATTTATTATAAGAAGGCCATTTATAATCATGTCTTACAAAGTAGAGAGGTGCTGTTATTTGTGATTTATTTGCTGAAGTGTGGTGTGGTGGTGCTTCTCAGTGATGCTGAAGTGTAGTGGTGGTGGTGCTTCTCAGTGATGCTGAAGTGTGGGTGGTGGTGCTTCTCAGTGATGCTGAAGTGTGGTGGTGGTGGTGCTTCTCAGTGATGCTGAAGTGTGGTGGTGGTGATGCTTCTCAGTGATGCTGAAGTGTGGTGGTGGTGGTGCTTCTCAGTGATGCTGAAGTGTAGTGGTGGTGGTGCTTCTCAGTGATGCTGAAGTGTGGTGGTGGTGGTGCTTCTCAGTGATGCTGAAGTGTGGTGGTGGTGGTGCTTCTCAGTGATGCTGAAGTGTGGTGTGGCGATGCTTCTCAGTGATGCTGAAGTATGGTGGTGGTGGTGCTTCTCAGTGATGCTGAAGTGTGGTGTGGTGGTGCTTCTCAGTGATGCTGAAGTGTAGTGGTGTGGTGCTTCTCAGTGATGCTGAAGTGTGGTGGTGGTGGTGCTTCTCAGTGATGCTGAAGTGTGGTGGTGGCGATGCTTCTCAGTGATGCTGAAGTGTGGTGGTGGCGATGCTTCTCAGTGATGCTGAAGTGTGGTGGTGGTGGTGCTTCTCAGTGATGCTGAAGTGTGGTGGTGGTGGTGCTTCTCAGTGATGCTGAAGTGTGGTGATGGTGGTGCTTCTCTGATGCTGAGTGTGGTTGGTGGTGGTGCTTCTCAGTGATGCTGAAGTGTGGTGGTGGTGATGCTTCTCAGTGATGCTGAAGTGTGGTGGTGGTGGTGCTTCTCAGTGATGCTGAAGTGTGGTGGTGGTGATGCTTCTCAGTGATGCTGAAGTGTGGTGGTGGTGATGCTTCTCAGTGATGCTGAAGTTTGGTGGTGGTGTGCTTCTCAGTGATGCTGAAGTGGTGGTGTATGCTTCTCAGTGATGCTGAAGTGTGGTGGTGATGCTTCTCAGTGATGCTGAAGTGTGGTGGTGGGTGGTGCTTCTCAGTGATGCTGAAGTGTGGTGTGGTGGTGCTTCTCAGTGATGCTGAAGTGTGGTGGTGGTGATGCTTCTCAGTGATGCTGAAGTGTGGTGATGGTGGTGCTTCTCAGTGATGCTGAAGTGTGGTGATGGCGTGCTTCTCAGTGATGCTGAAGTGTGGT
>WNGS01001312.1:65107175-65149393 GCA_020271785.1 Procambarus virginalis | reverse complement strand
CTCAGTGATGCTGAAGTGTGGTGGTGGTGATGCTTCTCAGTGATGCTGAAGTGTGGTGGTGGTGATGCTTCTCAGTGATGCTGAAGTGTGGTGGTGGTGGTGCTTCTCAGTGATGCTGAAGTGTGGTGGTGGTGGTGCTTCTCAGTGATGCTGAAGTGTGGTGGTGGTGATGCTTCTCAGTGATGCTGAAGTGTGGTGGTGGTGATGCTTCTCAGTGATGCTGAAGTGTGGTGGTGGTGATGCTTCTCAGTGATGCTGAAGTGTGGTGGTCCTGGTTGTCTGTGATGTTATGTAGTTGAAAGAGAGGGCCAATAAGCAGTAGTCATTTTTTTTAAATAACATGAGTAGCCTTCTTTTCTTGTATGGCTCCCATATCTTCTCTGGTGTGATGCCTCCCTTCCTCCCTTCCCCATGAAAGTAGGAAATGGTAATGGTGATGGTGAACTATATAGACAAATGATAGATGACAAGTTATGAATATAAATCACAGGTGCTAAAATGTTCACTTTGTGTGTAAGGTTTGTAAGTTGACGTTACATGTGATTAATTATTGATTAATTATCGACATTGCTGTTAAAGTTGCACAGTTAGTCGCCCAGTGTAGATTTGTGTATTTATTATTTTAATTTTTTTCATAGATGGAACAGAGCCATCAGGCCTGGCTAGAGGACATGGCTGTGAGGCTCATGTGTGTGTTAGCTCTAGATCGTTTTGGTGACTTTGTATCAGACCAAGTTGTGGCACCTGTCAGAGAAACATGTGCGCAAGCATTAGGTAAGTTAAGTCTATATCCACCACTATTGTTTTAAAAGGTAACATGTTTTAATGTTATTCTGATTTGCTCTTAAGTTTTAGCTATACAGTATAGTACTTGTATCGTAAAAATACCAGATTCTAAAGCTGTCTTTAGAAGTCTTACTGACTTTAGAAGGTTCTGACTTAAAGATTCTAGTTTTTTCTCTTAAATATTCTTATCAAACTCTGGCTAGCCATTTCCTAGCCATTTAGAAATTATATAAAACATATCTTTGCATTATGGAACATAACATGTTTGCTAATGTAATGTTATTTCTGGCAATAAGAGTTTAATTTGTGTATAGATAAAATGTGAATTCTGTGGTAGAACTTGATGACAAATTTTGTATTTTTTAGGAAGTATACTGGTGTTGCTGAAGGAAGATGGTGTTTACAGTGCTCTGGCCCTGCTGGAGACTATGTTGTCATGGAAGGAGTGGGAAGCTCGGCACGGAGGATTGCTGGGTCTCAAGTACCTCTTGGCTGTTCGAGACGACTTGAGAGCGAGACTCTTCACTCATACTTACCCTCACATCTATAGAGGTGCCTAAATATTTTCCTAGTATTAGTTACATCCGTTTTTTAAGCCTTATGACTTGTACTGTATTATACTGTAAACCACAGTGTTTATAATTATAAGTGAATAATTGAGAACAGAGAGGAATAAAGTGGAAAGTATAATATGTGGGTTGTCATAACAATTTGAACCCGAGTCCAGGTTTATATATCTTATTTCTGTCCATTGGTGCTTCTTTGCCAAAGAGGTAGCTATGAGAAGTAAGTCCTCTCAAACCACAAGGGGTGGCCATGAGAGGAGTCAGCCCTCTTTAACCAAAAGGGGTGGCCAAAAACTCCATCCGAGCCAACTGCTTTGTTCTTCCTTGGCTCCTTGAGCATTTTTTCCACTTCGTCTCTAGACACTTCTATGTGCTCTATGTTGTTCTCTGGAATTCTTATTGTGTCTGGTTCCCTTTAGATTTCATTTTGTACAAACACATTTTGGAACGTTTTGTTTAATGTTTTACACATTTCCTTTTCATTTTCCCTGAATCTGTTTCACATTTTCAACCTCTGAATATTATCCTTTACTTGCAATTTGTTGTTTGTGAATTTATAGAATAGGCCCCGTTCTGTTTTACATTTGTCCACAATCCCTTTTTCAAAATGTCTTTATTTCTCTCCTCACTTCTGTTTAGTTGTTTCTCGCATTTTTGTATCACTGGTATGTTTGGGGGTTTGGCCTCTTCCTGTATTGATTCCATTTTTGTGTCTTTTGGTCTCTGGCCCTCTCACAATTTCTATTGAACCAATCCTGTTTCCTAGTTCTGCATCTTTACTTTGGTATAAATTTTGTTGTGCCTTTATCATATATTTCACAAAACTTGACATGCATCTTATTTACTTCATATCATAACAGCAAGTCTTTCCAGTCAAATTCCTTAGGAAATGGTTTTTATGTTACATATGTTCTTGCAAAGCTCAAACCATCTACTAAGGTCAGGTTGAAACTGTACAAACATGAGAAGCAATCCTATTCAACAAGCTTTGTCATTAGGTGCGATCTTTCAATATCGAATTTGACATAATCTTTCAAACCTTGTCACAATTTATTTAATATGAGGAACAGTGTGTGAGGAGCATATGCTGCTCTTACCAACTTCAGAATCCCTTTTAATTACTGTACATGTATGGTGAAATACTAAAGAAACTGTGACTATTGTGAGACCAAAATTGGAATACGTAGCAGTTGTATGGTGCCCATATCATAAGCAGCACATCAATAAACTGAAAAAAAGGGTGCAAAGGCATGCTACAAAATGGCTTCCAGACCTGAAAAACAAGAGTTATGAAGAGAGGCTAGAGGTGTTAAATATACCAAATCTAAAAGATTGAAGAAAAAGAAGTGACATGAATCATAGTGAGATACATCAAATGAACAAATATTTGTTTATTTGATGTATCACACTATTGTGATTTCTGTGTATTGAAGTAAGGGCGAAGAGGTAGAACAGCTTGTTGACAGAGCCCGGGGTGCATGAGGAAATTGTGTAAAATCTTGGGGTCAGATTCACGAAGCAGTTACGCAAACATGAACCTGTACATCTCTTCTCAATCTTTAGCTCCTTTGTTTTCAATTATTAAACAGTTAATGAGCTCTGAAGCACCAGGAGGCTGTTTATAACATTAACAACAGTTGATTGTGATGTTTTCATGCTTGTAAATGTTTAAGAAATGTTACCAAAGCCGTCAAAGATTGAGGAAAGATGTACACGTGCGTAAGTACTTGTGTAACTGCTTCGTGAATCTGGCCCCTGGTTTGTGTCTCGGAGAGGCTGCAGGATCCGTGTGAGGGTCACCTTGAGGTTACCTTGACGTGCTTCCGGGGCTTAGCGTCCCCGCGGCCCGGTCATCGACCAGGCCTCCGGTCCGGTCGTCGACCACAGTAGATGAACTCCCGGTTGCAATATATTTACCGTGTTGTGGCACAGTCGACTAAGGTACGTCTGGGATCATTCTGGACATAGGTTAGGTTCGGACCTTCAGCACGGCCCTTGTGGATTTGTTCATTAGGACTCGACATGTGTAGTATTGAGGCATCTTGCACAAAGTACAATGTATCTAAGAAACATACAACAAACCACCACCCAGGAAAAACCTCCAGATCCCTTAACATGTTCACCTTGAACACACTTGATTATAGATACTTTCCTTTACACTTTACTACTACTGTACAGCTCATGTTTGGGTTTTGTTTTGAGTGGTCTACCTGAGTGTTGGTCTTTTGCTCTGCCTGGTGTATCCAGAAGCCTTGTTGTACTTGTGTTAAGTTTTGATGTGTGACACTGCTGGTAAACCCTGGCCCCCTTTCCTCATCTTCAGCCTTTTTCTCCCATTGATAAACCTTGGCCACATTTTCTGATTTCAGCATTATTCTCTACAGAGGTGCTTGCCATCACTGCTGAGGCAGTGTTGGGGAGCTCCTGAGGGGGCCCCCTTCCAAAAAACCAACGTTGAATGTAATGAAACGCCATTTTCTGGGTGAGACCCGGAGGCTCCCCGGAGCTATACCGGGCTGATGTGTATATATTAGACTGTGGCAACAGTCAATCGAAGGAGTTCTAAGCCTACTGGGGACCAGAGCCAGAACCTGGCCCTCTCAAGAGAGGCACGAGGAGCAATGGCCTAAAGACACCCCCCGTGTAATTGGAAACAGTCTTTGTTTGCCATCTACCAGGTCAGGCACCCAGAAAGGTAGGAATTCCAAAACAAACTGCTGCTGATCAAATAAATTGCAAACCGAAAGCCGAACTAGCAACAGAACTCCCCAATCAATACCAATGAAACACGTATGACGTCACCACAAACGCCGCTCATCCGTCTGCACAACCCCCCTCCCTGGGAGGGGGATGGGGGGTCCCAGACCTCCACGCCGGCAACTCTCCTCAGTTCAGAGGCTGAGTATAAAAAAATGTGAAAAACCGCCGAGTGGAGGGAGGGAGGGATGCCGGGGAACCTACGGGTCTCACCCAGAAAATGGCGTTTCATTACATTCAACGCTGGTTTTCTGTGGAGAGCCCCTTCGGCTCCCCAGAGCTACCTAACCAAAAACAAAGAAAGAGGGACTTACCTGGGAGGCGGTCGTCACTCGCTCCTCAACTCGAAGTCAAGACAAATGGCTGCAACCTGCGACCCAAGGCTACACACGCCCTAGAAGGCCCAGGAACATAAACGAAATACCATGCAGCCAGGAACCTGTTCGACCTCCATAAGCCCCGTGCCCGAATGTCAGCCCAGGAGATATTCTCAAAAACAGCAGCCAAAGTAGCGAACTTACGAATGTTATGGGTACTGGGATAGACCGCAGGCTGGCTGGACCGAATAATCTTGCGGAGGACCTGGGAGAACCACACCTTGGAACAGGGAAGAAGGGAAACCAGGTCCACCCAAAGCATGTCCCCTGCCATGGAGGCCGTGGCGCGCAGATACCGGCGAAGAGCCGCAACTGGACACAAAACATGATGGGCTCTCGGCCGAACCAACCAAGCATCTACAACCCAAGGACCCCTTCGGAAAGCAGCAGACTGATTCTTCACCATAAAAGAAGGAGAAGGCTGCAAACAAACGAAATGACCACCAGGACTGAAAGAGCAGAAACCCCTGCGCCGAAGGAGAGCATGAAGCTCCCAGACCCGACCCGCAAAGGCCAAAGCCCTCAAGAAAAGAGCCTTAGAAAAACAGTCCTGAACCGAGGGGCCCCCACAAACCAAGGAGAAGAGAGAAGAGAGAGCATCCGGTCCAACGACCAGAACGGCTCAGGTGGCGCATGAGCAGGCCGGAGGTGAAACAATGTCAGAGAACGCTTGTGGAACGGAGCAGAAGAAACATCTACCCCGAAAGCAAGCTGCAGCGGCTCCGCCAGTGCCGCATGATGAATCGGGTGAGAAAAAGTTGCCCTAGTGTTTCCAGTGCAGAGAAGAACATTCAAGATGGCCACTGGCAAGAGGAAAAACAAAACAGAGCTTGATTTTGCTGGATTCAATGAAGAAAGCATTGATATTAGCAGTCTACATAACAAGTGGTAAAATTAGATACTATAGTGAACTTTCGTGTAGAAATAATTAGTAAATTGAAAGAAAGTAAATAGAATAGCAAAATAGCATAGCATTAGCATTTGAATAGCAAAGTTTTATGTCTTGAGGATATAGTGAAAGACTTGTGCAAGGATAAAAATCAATTGGAAACAAATTGCAAAGCCATGGAAGAAGAAAATAAACTCTTAAAAATAGCTTTGGAAGAAGTTAAAGTAAATTTAAACATAAATGACTACAATAGGTTGGGTAAGGAAATTCAACAGGAGAAACAGCTTTTGTCAGCACAGATGGAGGAAGCTACACAGGGAATAGAACAGTGCAAGAAAGATATGCAACTCGCCTATGCACAAGTGGCCAAGGAGAAGGAAAAAATTGAAGCGGCAGTAAAGAAAGCCAAACACTGCAGCAACCAAGATAAAACAAACATTAGGCTGGAAGTGAGAAAGGAATTGGCATCTAACCCGAAGTTGGTGCAAGACACAGTTGATTGGAGTAAGTCCCTGATAATTTTTTGATTGCAAAGAAAAGGAGATAACATCTAGGTCAGAAAGAGCTGTAGAAGAAGCGAAAGTAGTAGATAAAATTGTTGGCCTCGTAGAAGATCTTACTACCATAGAGAATGTGTGCGACTACAGGAAAATAGGCAAATACGTAAAAGGGAAAGATCGACCTTTGAGGATCACCCTAAATGGTGCCAAACAGATGGAAGAAGTACTCAGGAATGCTAGAAAATTACAAAGTGATGAGGATGGGAAAGTGTGGTCGTTAAGACGAGATCTTTCAAAAGAAGACAGCGAGAAGCTGAAACTGAACCTCGCCGAGGCAAAAAGTTTAAATGAGAGCAGGAATGAAGAAGAAATCAATTCTTTTTTCTACAAAGTGATAGGGGTAGGCAGACTAGTAAAGTGGTACATAAAGGCAAACCAACAAAATCATTAGAGAGAGGGGGAGTGAAGAATAAGGAGAGGGGGAACAAGTTCCTGAAGATTGCATACACCAACATAGATGGAGTGAGATCGAAGATACTGGAGTTAAGTGATGTAATACAGCTGCAGACACCAGACATTGTTGCACTCATGGAGACAAAACTTGAAGATGTTATTTTAAATGAGGTCATATCTCCAAGGGGCTTCTCAATTTGGAGACGGGACAGAAAAATTAGGAAAGGCGGTGGTGTTGCTGTGCTGGTGAAAGAACACCTAAAGGTGAAAGAAATAATGACTGCCAATCCACAAGAAGTTGACATAATAGCACTAGAGATCTACCATGAGGATGATAAACTAATGATCATAAATGCATATAGTCCACCGCCAAGCAGCACATGGTCAAAGGAGGAGCTAGATAGTAAACGCAAAGGTCTTATAACAATAATGAGAGAAATTATAGCGAGAGCGGATAATGATAGATCACGACTGTTGATAGTCGGTAACTTCAACTTGAAATCCATAAACTGGGAAGCATATGAAGCTAAAACAGAAGATTTTTGGACCTGTAGATTTGTAGACCTCATCCTGGAAACATTCTTGTATCAACATGTTAAACAAGCTACGAGGATGAGGGAAGGGGACGTTCCCTCCATGCTAGATTTGATATTTACCAGGAAGGAGGAAGAGATATTTGACATTCAGTACCTTCCTCCCTTGGGTAAAAGTGACCATGTCTTTTTGGGAATAAAGTATGCAATGCGTTATAATCTGGAAGAAAATAAGGAGATTGAAGCAGTTGGAAAAACCTGACTTCAGGAGAGGACATTATGGCCACCTTAGAATTTTTTTTAGTGAGTATAATTGGACAGACTTCATGCTAGACAAGGAAGTGAATGAGATGTATGTCAAGTTTTGTGAAATATATGATAAAGGCACAAAAAAATTTATACCAAAACAGAGATGAAGAACTAGGAAACAGGATTAGTTCAATAGAAATTGCGAGAGGGCCAGAGACCAAAAGACACAAAAATGGAATCGATACAGGAAGAGGCCAAACTCCCAAACATACCAGCGATACAAAGATGTGAGAAACAACTACATGGCAGTGAGGAGAGAAGCAGAAAGAAATTTTGAAAAAGGGATTGCAGACAAATGTAAAACAGAACCAGGTCTATTCTATAAATTCATAAACAACAAATTGCAGGTAAAGGATAATATTCAGAGGTTGAAAATGGGAAATATATTCACGGAAAATGAAAGGAAATGTGTGAAGCACTTAACGAAAAGTTCCAAAGTGTGTTTGTACAAAATGAAATCTTTAGGGAACCAGACACAATAAGAATTCCAGGGAACAACATAGAGCACATAAGGTGTCTAGAGATGAAGTGGAAAAAATGCTCAAGGAGCTAAGTAAGAACAAAGCAGTTGGTCCAGATGGAGTTTCACCATGGGTTCTGAGAGAATGTGCACCTGAGCTCAGCATTCCACTTCAACTGATTTTTCAGGCATCCCTGTGTACAGGAGTTGTAGCTGATGTGTGGAAAAAGACTAACATTGTTCCAATCTACAAAAGTGGAAATAGGGAAGACCCCTTTAATTATAGACCTGTATCATTGACAAGTGTAATAGTCAAAATATTGGAAAAAATAATTAAAACTAAATGGGTAGAACACCTGGAGGAAAACGATATAATATCAGACAGACAGTATGGTTTTCGATCTGGAAGATCCTGTGTAATGAACTTGCTCAGTTTTTATGATCGAGCCACAGAGATCTTACAGGAAAGAGATGGTTGGGTTGACTGCATCTATCTGGACCTAAAAAAGGCTTTCGACAGAGTTCCACATAAGAGGTTGTTCTGGAAACTGGAACATATTGGAGGAGTGACAGGTAAGCTACTAACATGGATGAAAAATTTCCTAACTGACAGAAAAATGAGGGCCGTAATCAGAGGCAAGGTATCGGATTGGAGGAATGTTACGAGTGGAGTACCACAGGGTTCAGTTCTTGCACCAGTAATGTTCATTGTCTACATAAACGATCTACCAGTGGGAATACAGAATTACATGAACATGTTTGCTGATGATGCTAAGATAATAGGGAAGATAAGAAACCTAGATGATTGTCATGCCCTTCAAGAAGACCTGGACAAAATAAGTATATGGAGAAACACTTGGCAAATGGAATTTAATGTGAATAAATGCCATGTTATGGAATGTGGAATTGGAGAACATAGACCCCACACAATCTGTCACCTGAGGACCACATTAACCCTTTAACTGCGCAACGCGCCTGCAGGCTCGCGTCTGGTTTGCGCAACGCGCCTCCGGGTATTTGTATTTTTCACGTTCCATTCAAATCTCCCGCGGCTACATGGGGTTCACATCAGCTTCCTCAGGGCTCTTGTAAACAGACGCCATCTTTAAAAAAAATCGTGGTCCACATTCCCGGGTGTGGGAGCCTCAGTAGTGTGTGAGCAACCAAGGCTGGCGCTCGCAGCATGAGCGCACAGCACTGCTGTTCAGCGTGTGACCACAGCATCGCCTAATAATGTCAAAATATATATATAACTTGTATCATTTAGCCATGATAGTGTTATAGAAGAGCCTGAGTGTGATAATGACTGGGTACAATGTTCAATTATCAGTGATTCAATGCTGTTCACGATGTTCACAGCACCACAGCATTATTTCGTCCATCTAGGAATTTTCAAATGATTTCTTAGGTTCCTTTTCAAAATAAACGTGTGGTCAATTATTCATTTACAGGAATTAGTGACCAGGATTGTGATAATAGCAGGATTGTGGTTATAATTAGCGTTGTGCGTAGTATTGTGGAAGGAGGAAAGTTTGGTGAGGGAGGGAGGGCGAGAATTGAGGTAGCCTCATTGTGTGTGTGTGGCTGCCACTCTTGTTTTGCTCACCATAATAGCTTAGTGGTTCGCTATGGGCAACACATATGTACATGGGTATATATAGTGTGTGTATATAGTGTAAGAACAGTAACAGGAGAATGTTGAGAGGAGCTATTTTGGTGAGGGAGGTGACGTAATCGTAGCGTCGTCTGCTGTCTGCTGTGTGATTTTTCATGCAGTGTATGGTGGCCACTGTACTGTTTGGACACAATACCGGCTTACTTGCATAGTTCTGGTAAATAAAACATGTAGATAGGTATATAGAACATGTGTAATAAGAACTATAACAGTATGGTGGGAGGAGCAATGTTGGCGAGTAAGATGTTGGAGTGAGGGAGACTGGCTGGGTGTGGCTGCTCTCACTCGAGGTGTTCTGAGTGTGTTGATGGTGAATGTATATAGTGTGTGACAGTGTGTAGTGTGTAAATAGATTATATGTATACATAAATTAGCATGATACATAGTAAATATGTGCAGCATATGTGTACACAAGTGTCATGCACGTAACACAGTGTCTTCGGACAGTACGGTTGTTTTACTGCCATAATATAGTGTACGTGTTCACTATACATAGGATTAGTACGTAAAAACAAATAAAATGTATTTGGAACTGTGCGAAAAAAATGAACGAAAATATATTCGCGGCAACTCGCGCGCCCCGCCCCGACCGCCCCACCCGCCCCGGGAGCTTACAGCACGGGCGCACGGGGAATCATGACGTCACGCCCCAACTTACGGACCCCATAGCAGCCAAAGTAAGTACAATTACGACTTTTTTTTACATACCCATACTGAGGGAAGGGTTTTTGACACTTTAAAAAGAAAAAAGAATTTTTTCCAGAGAATTTATTTCCTGCGCACCACGGGGGTGTCATATTTGGAGGCAACGCAGTTAAAGGGTTAAGAATATTGTGCGAGGAGCCTATGCTACACTTCTAACCTCAGAATTGCTTTTAAATACATGGATGGAGAAATACTAAAGAAATTGTTCACGACTTTTATTAGACCAAAGCTGGAATATGCAGTGGTTGTATGGTGCCCATATTTTAAGAAGCACATCAACAAACTGGAAAAGATGCAACAACATGCCACTAAGTGGCTCCCAAACTGAAGGACAAGAGCTACGAGGAGAGGTTAGAGACATTAAATATGCAAAAACTAGAAGATAGAAGAAAAAGAGGCGATATGATCACTACGTTCAAAATAGTAACAGGAATCAATAAAATTGATAGGGAAGAATTCCTGAGACCCGGAACTTCAAGAACAAGAGGTCATATATTTAAACTAACGAAACAAAGCTGCCAGAGAAATATACGAAAATTCACTTTTGTAAACAGAGTGGTAGACAGTTGGAACAAGTTAAGTGAGAAGGTGGTAGAGGCCAAAACCGTTAGTAATTTCAAAGCATTATATGACAAAGAGTGCTGAGGAGATGGGACACCACGAGCATAGCTCTCATTCTGTAACTACACTTAGGTAATTACACTTAGGTAATTACGAAACGAGGCGACAGAATTTGGCACAAGATGACGGTCCTGTAACAACTAAGAGAGAAAGAACAAAACAACCCAATCAGAATTGAAGACAACCTATGAAGAGACAAAAATTTGCCGAAAGGATCGCCAGGAAATTTCATACTGTCGTTTAGACGAAACCCGCAGGTGGAACACCATCAACTAAGCCACCTGATCACCCACGAATCGAATGCCTACGAATCGTAGGACCATGCGAGAGCAAACAGCGCGAGCCTGCCCCCCTATCGCCCTGTCAATGGGGCAACCCGCGAAAGGGCCAACAACCCCTACGAGTGCCCAAATGACGTTAAGAGCGATCACTGCGCTGACCAGAATGCCGGCAACTCCAGAAGAGGTGCTGGCCCCGAATCTGGCACTACTAGCTTACGACGACCGAAGGAACCCTGAGACCTGGCACGACCCTTCCGGGCAGGACCTCCATGGCCCTCCCTGGAGAACCTACAAGTACGACAAAGGCCGTCACAGGACGAAGCCGACTGCAGAAAAAGCACCACTGCAGACTCTGCAGACTCTGCAAACATCAACGGACAAAAAGGTGATGAAAATCTAAGAGCCAGGAACCAAGACAATTCCAAAATTTTGGACGAGCACCGCCTGTCAGCACGCGAGGCGAAAAGGGAAGAGCAGACGCCGCCTCCCTCAGGAACGGCGCATACTACTTCACCAAAGCAGCTGGCACCCGAGCTGCCGAAGCAAGCACACCGGACCCTGGCCCAGAACCCAGCTCCTCCACACCCAGCACGAGACAGTCCGAAAACAGCTCCAGCAGGGAAAAGAAGCGCAAGAACCGAAGCCAAGTGCCCACAGGCGCACAAATCCTCGGCCACCAGGGATGCCAAAAGGGAACCTGCACATGAAGCCGCACCTGGCTGACATCATAAGGAAGGACGGGAGCGAACTAGCACACCTTGAGGTGCTCCAACTCACCCCCCTCCCCCCTCTCAGGAAAACCTGAACGACTGTAAGCAAATCTCGCCATTCAAGTGCGCATTCCGACAGGACGAATGCCAAGCCCCCTAAAGAAGAAAAGGCAGTTTGCCAGCCAGGAAGACTCCGGCACTTTGTAATGCACCCAATAAAGAAAAGAGCAGCCAAACTCAAAAAGAAGGCTTCATTATCGAGGCGTAATCCGGGACTCGCAGGAGGTAATCTGCAAGGGGCCTCCCACACCTTCATTTCATGGTAGGATGCGGGAAGCCAAAAAAAAACCTCCAGAAGGAGGGAACCAAAGACCCAAGGGAACTCGGAACCGAACCCGGGGAGGAGTCGAACTCATAACAGAAACTTACAGGGAGGGTTAAAGGAAAAAACCCCTCCCCCTGTAACAACAAGCCCTGCACTGAGGGTACCAAACACCCAAGCAGGGACAAATGGGGCTCAGACCCCCCCAAGTCAACTCCTCCCCAGCCCCAGAATCCTCCACATCAGGACCCGAGGCCGAGCCATCCTCCAAACCCTCTGCCTTTGAAGAAAAAGCAGAGACCACCGGAAAAGCAGGGATGAAGGGGGCCCACTGGCGTTGCCCAAAACCTCCGGCAGGAGGACCAGGCTCGAATGCCGTAGCCGCCGATCCGGAAGGGGTAATCCCCGAAGCCACCCGAGTCTCACTACAGTATAATTCAACGGGGCAGCTGCGGGGCATCCGGAAAAGCAACCAACCTCGCACGTTGCTGCAACTTAAACCTTGTATGCAATGCTAAAACTGGCTGCACCCAAATATCAGTCTCAGTGGAGTGGGTGAATGGAGTACAAGCAAAGAACACCACTCGCAGGACTCCGGGTCATAGGTGTCACTGATCCCAACAAGCAGCAAGGCGGAGGCAGATGGTGAATGTCACCCCCAAAACAGGGGGACAGAGCAACCTTCAAACTCGCACAAGGTGAGGTGGGACTCGGAGGTCTCCTACATTGGACCACTGAGCCCCAGTGGGGGTTACCAGCGCCCTTAGGCTGACTGCTAAGGGAAGCCCAGGCGAGGTACTGCTAACCGGTTATTCCAGAGCTACCAAGCAAACAATCTAAAAGCTGAACCCTTGCGACGTGTGCAAGCACGGGGACCTAGTGGAGGGCCACCAAACACCTACCTGTGGTCCTACCGCCACACCGGGCAGACCCCTGCCAGGCAACACAAAACATAAACAAAAGAAAAACCCCACAAAAGCACAACGTCTCCAGGAGAACAGAACCGGTCGCTATGCATGTATAAGACAGCTGCACAGTACGTCGCGCCCCAGCCTGCAATGAAACTACCTCCTAACCCAAGGGAAACAGGAGTAAGAACCACCCCCAGCTGAACCCCCAAGGTTGGGCAATCACTGAGCAGTGACAGAACCACATGGAGGTAGCAGCTCTTGAACGGCTCATGGAAGATAACCCTGAGACCGCAAAGGCAGTACTTACAGGGCACCTAGGGAAGGCGGCTCTAGGACCATGCAGCCCCAGTACTCTTGTTACGTCTGGCTCTCACACCACCAAAACAGAACAACACTGCACTGCAGCACTGCGCAAAGAGTGGAGCCAGAGCGATCGACGGTCACCAACACAACAGCCTCTTGAACTGAGGAGAGTTGCCGGCATGGAGGTCTGGGACCCCCCTGTCCCCCTTCCGGGGAGGGGGGGTTGTGCAGAAAGATGCGCGGCGTTTGTGGCGACGTCATACTTGTTTCCTTGGTTTTGATTGGGGAGTTCTGTTGCTAGTTCAGCTTTCGGTTTGCAATTTAGCCCTTAAACCGCGCATATCATGTATATATGATATCAGTGACAAAACCGAAACCGCGCACATCGTTTATATATGCTTTCGTGTCTAGCGCTATAATTTAAACGCCCTGCCTGGGATAGGGGTAGCTATAGTACAGCCACGACCGATAGTTGCCAGAAGCCACCTAGAAAAAAATCCAGGCCAACATTCTTGGGTGCGAGAGCGTCAGTAATGAGCAAGCCACCAAGGCTGGCGCATGCAGCACGAGCTCACGGCACCGCTGTTCAGCTTTTGACCACAGCATTGCCTACAAATGCCATAATATATATGATCCTGCTGTTATTTAGCAATGATAGTATTATAGAAGACCCCTGACTGTGAAAAAACTGACCAGGATTCTGATAATAGCAAGATTGTGGTGATATTTAGCGCTGTGCTCCATGGAGGGAGGAGTAAGGCTGTAGGAGGGAGGGTGGTAGCATCGTCTTCTGACTGTGTGTGGCCACCTTTTATTGACTGCACTCACCATACCAGCTTAGTGGTTCGCTATGGTGAACACAAATGTAGATACTTATATATAATGTGTGTATAGTGTGAGATAACAGCAAGAGGAGTAGGTTGGGAGCCACCATTTTGGTGAGGGAGATGCGCCGTCTGCAAGGCTTATGTTGTTTACTGGTGGCCACTATGGTCTTTGGGCACCATACCAGCTTATTTGTAGAGGTATGGTGAATAAAACAGGTAGATACTTATATATAATGTGTGTATATAGCGTAATAACACCACAAACAATATTGTTGGAGGAGAAATATTAGTGCGTCTGGCCTTGAGGGCGGCCGCCACCAGCTGTGTGAGTAGCTACGTCTTCGTGTCTTTACTCATTATACAAGCTTAGATGTACAGTTATGGTGAACAAAACATGTAAATACTTATATATAACATCTGTGTATAGTGAATAAATGCAAACACAGTATTGTGGGAGGAGAATGAGGGTGAGTGAGGTGTTGAGGGAGGGAGTGGCAACGAGTGGCTGGCTGGTGTTTTTTGACTCACAAGACCAACTTAGTGGTTCGTTATGGTGAACAAAACATGCAAATACTTGTATATAACCTGTGTATATAGTGTAACAACAGCAAAACTATTTATTGTTTTATGAACATAATAATTGAATCACTAATATGCACACCATAATTTTGATGAGTACAGCGATGGTTCACACATTATATTATATAAATATATCACAATTCACTGTATTGAATAATATTACTGCAAAAAAACTAAGCAAAAATCAATCACATTGAAATAATTAGACAAGACATTGAAATAATTAGGTAATAATATATTTGTGGCAACTGCCGCCTGACAGCTCGGGCGGAGCAGACCTCTTCTGACGAAAGCTCTGTCAACGCCCCTTTTTTGCCACACTTCCCTACCCTACTGCGGCTAAAATATGACACCTACGATTTTTTTTTTATTTTTCCGTGATCAGGAACAAAAATGAACACTTCTATAAGACGAAAGAATTTTTTTTTTTTTTTGTTGTGCCTGTGGGTGTTGAATCCATTTGGGCCCCCTAGCGGTTTGAGGGTTAAAGTATTTGATCAGCAGTAGTTTGTTTTGGAATTCCTACCTTTCTGGGTGCCTGACCTGGTAGATGGCAGACAAAGACTGCTTCCAATTACACGGGGGTGTCTTTAGGATATAGCTCCTCTTGCCTCTCTGAGGGGGGGGGGGGCAGGTTCTGGCTCTGGTCCTCGGTAGGCTTGGAACTCCTTCGATTGACTGTTGCCACAGTCTAATATATACACATCAGCCTGGTATAGCTTCGGGGAGCAAAAGGGGCTCTCCACAGAAATATAGCATTAAATGTTAATAAACAACCTCCTCAAGTGAGCTCCTCCATAGCTCCCTATTTCTTGTTGCCTCCTATTCCCTGTGATGGTGGGATTTTGTTTGTGTAGCTTGTGAGTGAAAGGGCAGGTGGCTGGAGTCTCAGGAGACCCGAAATGCTACCTCGTGGCGGTCAGGTACATCAGAGTTAGGATGACTGTGCAGATATAATTTATATTATATGCATTAATAATTTGCTTTGTCACCTGGGCACACAATTTTCTTGCAGCAGTTTCTTACTTTGTTGTCCTTACACTTTCTGGTCAACCCATCCTCCCAATAGAATGTCGCATTTTGACGTATACTATACCCAAGGCCAAAAATTGTTGTACTAGAAAAGGGTAGCGGCTCGCGAAATTGATATACTGCCCCATTTTCTGTTTTGGGTCCTCTGGTAGGTTAGAATAATGGCACTTTAGTATGACAGTTTCTTGGAAAATCTTAGGAGGATGGGCTGTTCCAGTAGTTTTCCTCACTTGGGCTGATTTGTGATCCACAAACTCCCACTTCATTGCAGAGCCAGATTCTGGTCCTGGCTCCTGGTAGGCAAAGAAGGGGCTCAGAGACCCAGTGCATTTTCCTAAGGTTTGATTGGTCGTAGCACTTAGCTGAAGGAGTCGGCTTCTGAGGGCATAAAAAGAGGCCATTTTATTACAATCAATGCTTGATTATTTATTTGGAATGGTAGCTAGGTGTGATTCCTTATTGTAATTAGAATCCAAATGATTGGATAGATGGGTTCAGTTGTTAGGTTTGGGATCATTGGTAAAAACTGCCATGTATTTAATGTGTGTGTGTGCAGTGTACATACTGCTGAAGACATAAAATGGAGACATTTTATGACTCATATCCACCATGATTTCAGGTTTACTGGACGAAATGGATGATGTGGTAGCTGTGGCCGCATCGTGCCTTGTACCAGTGGCAGACAGTGTGGTTGAATTGCTGGACAAGCAGTTGGTGATGAAGCTGGTGGCCACACTTTGGGATGCCTTGTTAGATATTGATGACCTGACATCATCAACTAATTCTATATTAATGCTCCTTGCCAAGCTGCTGGGACATCTGGGTAACAGTGACAGGTGGGTGCATGTAATCTGTATTGTTGCAGATTAATAGTTTTACTCTGTCCATGAGACCTGATACTCCATCTGGAAATCACTCTGAAGGCTTGCTCATGACACTGTAGCATCCAGGCTGCGTTGAATAAAAAAATTGTTTTTAGAATCATAATATGTTTGATTTACAACATTTCTCCCCCCACAGCAATCACTGAACAGCAATGTGTTATGAAAGTTATATGGGTCAAACAAATATTTAAAATTATAAATGCTCTGGGTCACACCACTCAGGAATAATTAGACAACAAATTGGTAATATGGAAGGAAATTCTCATACTCTGGTCGTGTGGTTGACAAGTGGAATGCATTGAAGGAAGAGGTTGTCGACAATTCCATCCACAACTTAAAAAAGGAAATGAAACGTAAATGTTGAGAAAGGTAACTAGTCTGTGTGCCAGGTATCAATGGCAAGGAGACAAGGTATAAGGAGCCAGATCTCACTTCCCTCTGATCACAGATAGTGTAAGCACCGTAGATTACTCTCAGCTGATCTGGATAACATTAAAATGTTTAATTATTTTCAATTCATTTTATATGAAACCTGTTAATAATGTTTCAGTTTGAACCTACTTGGCTGTGGTAGTGTTGGATTTTGATATCATGTCATCATGCATAATAACGTGACATTTATTTTTATTTACAGCATAACGAGCAACCTTGGTGAACTGGTACCTCGTTTGTGGCCATTTTTGTACCACAGTAGTAGCTCTGTCAGAGGCTCGGCTTTGAAGACCCTGGATACACTTACAACATTTAATAGTCTACAAAATGTCTCAACTAATACAGTGCCTTCACTTAATGTAAATAACAAAATGTCTGGAAATGAGGTATTGCAAAAGAACAAATCTGAGCAATCTGAACAAATATTGAATACAAATATTGATATTAAAATTGAAGATAACTCTGAAATGTTGGGGGAAACTGAATCATTAAATTCTAAAGCAGAAGTAGAAAATATACAACAAAAAGTTAAAATAGAAAAAGAAAATATATCGAATGCAAATGAAGACGATAACATGAAATTAGATATAGAGAAGTGTGTTAAATTAGGATCCACTAAAAATGGAGACATTGGCATCTTATCACCAGTTACTAAAGTGAGGGAAGATAGTCAGACACAATCAACCATCATAAAAAAAGAATTGAAGATGGAAACAAAATCTGTGAACAATTTGCAAAGTACTCTCACAGTAAAAGAAGAAATAACCATAAAATCAGAAGAAATTGATTTCGAAAATCCTTTGAAAAGTGAATGTTTGAGCGAAACGGTGAGCGAGTCGACACCGTCAACCGAAGCCGGACCCAAGACAACTGGTGAAACATCTTGCTCCTGGCTGAGCTCCATCATCCAGCCAGCGTTGTCACATGTATATCAGAGAGCTCTGTTGGAAAAATCGGCTGATAACCTTAACATGGTATTCAAGGTAAGTGGTGTATGTCTCTTTGAGTTAGATAATATAAATGTTTTCCCTTTATCATCATCATCATCATCATCATCATCATCATCATCACAATGGTTTGGTATTTCTGTCCATGGCATGCTAAATAGTTATCCTGGCTTGATGTCTTCTTTTTGTAAATACGTTTTCTATTTGCATGTAGAAATATTTTTGTGTGATTTTGGTTAAGAGGCTGTGTAATTAATGGAATATTTACATAAGAACTGTACCGGTACCCAAATTTTGTCCAGTTCCAATATACCGTACATAAGCCCCTGAATATACATAACATAGTTTTCAGATGTTGGAACTTATAAATAAGCTTCATATTAATCCTAGCACAACTATTCCTGCAGTCTACAAAATAAATCTGTTAACAATTAAAGAAGCAAATCAATAGCTATTACGACTGTCATCTTGAATACCAGGACCACTTAAGCTAATATAGAATCATGAGAATAAACATTCTAAACTCAGTGGTGATAAATGATATACAATGGGGCCTCGACTTACGATGCTAATCCGTTCCCAGAGACGGATCGTAAGCCGAAGTGATTTTTCCCATAAGAAATAAGGGATTTGAATTAATCCATTCCCCACCCTCCAAAATATTAACATACAAATACATTTTATACTGAATACAATGTTTTTTCTAATTACAATACAGTACCTAAGTTTATCTTATCTTTATGGAGGACTCTTGATGGCATATGTAAGATGGTGATGAGGGGTAAGGAGGAGAGTTGTTACTGTTTGGAAGGGGAGTCCCCCTTCCATTATCACATCAGGCAGTGATGTTTTCTCTGGGGTACTCTCTCTCCTACGTTTTGCCTGAATACCACAAGGACCTGGTTGTGGTTCAATGCTTGTTTGTCTCACTACAAATTTGTCAAGAGACATTTGTTTTTCCCTTCGTTTTAACATTTGTCTGTCATGATGCATCACTTTAGCACCCATAATGTCCTTTTTCTTAGCCAGTATGGTGGATATCGTTGACTGAGATTTGTTGTACTGCCTAGCCAGTCCAACAACCCACATACCATCTTCATATTTACGAATGATCTCTTGTTTCTGCTCTATGGTCATCCTTACATGGGATCTCATATGTTGAGCCTTACCACTGACTTTCTTGGGACTCATGGCGTGATATATAATAATTACTTTAATGTTCAAAATACAAAATATCATCACCAAACGCGGAATTTCTTATAGGCACGATCGTCACTAAGCGGGCAGCTGTAGTAAACCGAGGCAGGTTGGCCGTGTAATTACCTAAGTGTACCTAAGTGTAGTTACAGGATGAGGGCTACGCTCGTGGTGTCCTGTCTTCCCAGCATTCGTTTGGTATCAATGTGTTCGCATCTTTTCTTTTTCTTTTCTTCGCATCAATATCTTTTGGTATTTTGGTATCTTTTGGTATCAATGTGTTCACAATAGAATTCCCTACAGGGGTATATGCATGTGTCAAAAACTGCGGCGCGCTTCACTCGCCGACAAGATGAAAGCGGGCCGTGGTTACCCGCAAGAGCGCGCTACACCCCCCAAGGCGGGCCAGGCATTCCATTAGAGAGCGCGGTAATTCTGAAAAGTGTATACTCTTTTCAACTTTGTCATCTCAGTTCTCAGTCCTAGGTTTTTCAGTTTGATATCAATGTGTTCGCAATAAAATTGTTACAGGATTAAATGCACATAAAGTCCAAAAACCCGGCGTACCACCCGCACAAAACAGAGTAAGTGAGAACATGTTACCCGGGAGCGCGCAAGAGCAATAAAATGTGTACACTCTTTTCACTTTGGTCACCTCAATTCTCGTCTTAGGTCTTTCATTTTGGTATCATTGTGTTCGCAATAGAATTCCCTACAGGAGTATGTGCATATATATAAAGTCCAAAAGCCCAGCGTGCCACCCACTGCAGAGAAAGTGACAGTGCGTGACCCCTGTGAGTGCTCATCAAGAGCAATATATTGTGTATGCTCTTTTCAACTTTGTTACCTCAATTCTCATCCTAGGTCTATCATTTTGGTATCAATGTATTCGCAATGAAATTCCCAACATGAGTCTATGCATATAATGTCCAAAATTGCGGCGCGCCCCTCCCGCAACCATGTCAAAATCAGGCCAAATTTTTACATTTTTGACGCCTTACTGCGTCGTTACCGAATATTCGTCTACTAAATTTTTTATGCCATTCTGCATCGTTAACGATCGAAAGTGTTAAATTAAGGGGTTTAGGTTCACTTGTGTACTCGTAACTTCTGTGACCTCGGGGTTTCACTTTACTAATTCATATAAGTGAAATGATTGTACGTAATAGGAAAAGTCACACTGCAACATCTTTGTTAACTCCTATGCTGCTCTGGGCTATTTGGCTTTCAACACCCTCAGGCGCCCCCCCCCCAAAAAAAAATTGTCCTATAAAAGTGTTCATTTGTGCTCTCTGATCACGGGAAAAATAATAAAAAAAATAGCAGGGTGGCATAATTTGGCCGCAATAGGGCGGGGAAAGTCGAGTAAAAAAGAGGCGTTGACAGAGCAAGCATCGGAGCAAGCGTCCGCGGTTGTTCAACGTCCTCCCAGTGACTATAAGAAATATTGCCGGAACAACCGTGGACATCTTCAGGAGAAACTGGACTGTTTTCTAAGAGAAGTTCTGGATCAGCCGGGCTGTGGTGGGTATGTGGGACTGCGGGCCGCTCCAAGCAACAGCCTGGTGGACCAAACTCTCACGAGTTGAGCCTGGCCTCGGGCCTGGCTTGGGGAGTAGAAGAACTCCCAGAACCCCATCAAGCAGGTATCAAGCAGGAGGCAGTCTGTGCTACCCCAGCTGTCAGGTGGGAGTTACCACAAAGATATTATTTCCTAATTATTTCAATGTCTCTGAATGATTTTTCTTAGTTTTCTGGAGCTTAATAGACTGATTTGCTAATGTCAGACTTTGGCATGAATTATGTATATGGAGTTTTGTGGGCCTACCGGGGACCACGAACCAGAACCTGGCCCCTTCAGAGAGGCATGTGGAGCAATGGCCTATAGTCACCCTCGTGTAGTTGGAAGCATTCTGTGTCTGCCATCGACCGGGTCGGGCACCCAGAAAGGTAAGCATCGAAAACAAACCCCTATTCTGGTGAAAATATTGCTACCAAAAGCTGAACAAGTGGATAGAACTGCACTAGAAGAAACGAGCAAACGAACATGACATTACACGTCGCCGCGCCTCTGTCTGCGCAGCTCCCCCCTGCCTGGGAGGGGAAAGGGGAAACCCCCAGACCCCCCACGCTGGCTGGTTCCCTTAACTCAGGGTGACCCTCACGGTTTTTGCCTCTGTCACCCTGCCTGTTGGGTCGGTGACACCTTCGACCCGGAGTCATGCGAGTTTTGTTGCTTGCTCGTGACTCAGTTTACCCAATCTCAAGATGATGTTCTACGGGTACACGCGGCGCAGGCATTGCGTATGCGGTTTAGGTTGTTGCAACGCTCTAGATTGGTTGCTCACCCAGATGCCCTGAGGCTGCCCCCTTTTGCTTATAGAGACCCGGTGGGGGTCACTTCGACCTTGGTTCAGTCCGCACCCAGTCGTCCTTTCCCTGCTGTGGTGCATCCTGGTCACCCTGGTGCATCACAAGTCGAGCCTGGCCTTGGGCCGGGCTTGGGGAGTAGAAGAACTCCCAGAACCCCATCAACCAGGTATCAACCAGGTACCCCCCTCCTGCTTCTGGCCCCGAAGCGTCTGAGTTTTTGGAGTCAGGGCAGGGTTCAGATGGTCTTGAGTCTCGGGCGGTCTCTGGGGATGCTCCTTCCAGTGTGGCGATGGAGGCAATCAAGTCCACTCTTCCTGCTGAAGCCTCCGGGTCTGACCAGTGGGCCCCCCTTCTGTTCGGCTTTCTCGGCTGCACAGGCTTTTTCTTTAGGGGCCGGTGCTCTGGGGGATGACTCTGCCCCGGGTCCCGAGGAGGGGGGGTACCTTGGGGCTGGGGAGGGGCTGACTTGCAGGGCTCTGTGGTGCAGGCAGTCTTATTTCCTGCGTGACCCGGATTACACCTCGGTGATGGATCCGTCGTCTTTCAGGTTTGGGAATTCGTTCTCTTTCTGAGTCCGTTACGAGGTTCCAGAGTCATCCTGGCTGGCGGACTGTTCTATTTTTGTTTTGGAGGCTTGGCATTCTTTCTGTCATTCCCACACGCTTGAGTAGCGTGAGGTCTCGATGGTGGTTCATATTTTTCTGAGGGGGCAACCTTGAGCACCACAATGAGTGCTTGTTTGCTCCTTCCCTTCCCCGGGATGTTGGCGTTCTGCAGCTCCATGTGCAGGTTCCCTCCCTTTTGGCTGCGCAGGTGGTCGAGGACTTGCATGCCTGTGGCCTCTTGGTTTTGGCCTTGTGCTTCTTTGCTCTCCTGGAGCTGTCTTCGGACTGGCTTGGGGAGGATGTGAGGGTACTTGGGGTCTTTCCGGGGTCCGGTGCCTTGGGCTCGGCGGTGCGCACGTCATCTGCCTTGTTGAAGCTGTTTGCATCAATCTCGCGGGATGCGGTTTCCATGTTTTACGCTTCCTGGCTCGCCTCCTCCGAGCCGGGAAGGTGCTTGCCTCCTCCTTGGAATTGGCCTGGGCCCCTGGATCTTAGAATATCTTCGCCTTTTTGTCCTTTACTTTTTGCTCCTTTGGCCATTGCGCAGTATATTCAGGCTGCTTTGGCCAGTTGCCATCCTATGTCGGACTTGTTGGTTCTCCGGGGGTCCCAAGGGGCCTTTCCAGAGAGGTCGTGCCAGGGCTCGGGGTTCCACTCGTCGTGGTAGGCCACTGGTGCCAGTTTCAGGTTCGGCTCTGCCTTCAGACCCACCTTCGTCTGGTCGGCACGGTGCTCGCTCTGTGCGAGGTTCTGGATCTTGTAAGGGGCGCCAGCCCTTTCATTGACGGGGCAGTGGTGGAGGAGGCTTGCGCTGTTCACTCACACCTGGTCCCACGATTTGTGGGCATTTCGGGTAGTTTCCTTCAGCCTGCAGTGCCGTTGGGTGGCCCCTCCTCCTTCAGGAGGTTCGGGGCTGGCGAGGCAGGCCTCTTCTCCTGCGCTCCGTCGAATCATCTTGGAGTGGGTTTGCTTGAGCATGGTAGAAATGACGACATCCCTCAGATGGGTTTGTTGTCTATTTCCAGTGCCGAAACAGGACTGTGCGAACCTGAGGTTCATTCTGGACTTGTCCTGTCTGAACCCCTGGGTTCATTGCCCCTCCTTTCGGATGACGACTGCTGTCTCAAGTTCGGCTCTTGTTTGAGCCGGGTTCTTGGATGGTGTCCCTGGACTTCCGGGATGCTTATTGGCATGTCCCAATTCATCCGGGGTTCAGGGACTGGCTCGGTTTTGTTGTGGGGTGTCAAGATTACACTTTCGTTGTCTCTTGTTCGGGTTGAATCTGGCACCTCGTGTGTTCACATGCCTTATGCGGGTCGCCGTGGCTCGTCTGTGTCTGTTAGGTGTTCGGGTGTTGGCCTACCTCGACGACTGGCTGGTTTGGGCTCCCAACCGGTCCAGTTGTCTGCTAGCCAGGGATTTGGTGCCTTCCCAGTTCGCCGGGTTCGGGTTCTTGGTGAACTGGAGGAAGTCCCATCTGGTTCCCTCCCAAGTTCGGTTGTGGCTGGGTCTTGTGTGGGACTCTCGGACTGCGTCCTGTCTTCCTCCGGAGTCTCTCCTCCAGCTGCGGTCCTCTTTACGCCTGTTTCTGGGGGCTTCTGGGTCACTTGGCGATTGCTCGAGAGTTTGAGCCGGAGCCTGAGCTGCGCGATGATGGTCTACCCGCCGGGTCGGGTTTGGCTTCATCGGCTGTTCTGGTTCCTTCGGGGACATCCCTTCCACCTTTCTTGCGATTGCTGGGTTCAGTCCCCGGAGGCTTTGCGTCGGCTGCTATGTCGCCGGCTTCTCTTTGGGATTTTCGGGGTTCAGTGCCTTGGCGCCTTCCCAAGCCGTCACTCGATGTGTACGCGGACGCTTCGTCTCTCGGCTGGGCCTTTGTGACCAGTGCTCACCAGGCCTGCCAGGGCGGTGGGGTCCGTCCTTCTGTCGAGCCCACAGCACGGTACGGGAGTTCGCGGCAGTGTGGTTTGTGCTTCGGAGGATTCGTGTTGTCCGCGGATCCATGATCCGACTCCAATCGGACTGCTTCCCGGTGGTTCATTGCCTGAACCAAGGGGGTTCGATGCGGTCCTTGGCTCTTTGGCGCTGGTCGCTTTGGGTGACTCATCTGCTGAGTTCTCGGGGGTTTGGCTCTCCTGGCTGTTCATGTGCTGGGAGTGTCCAACGTCTTGGCTGACGGCCTGTCTTGTTTCGTTCCCCTCTTCACGAAATAGACGGTCGACGCCAACTCATTCAGTTGGCTCTGCCAGACGTTCAGGCGCCCCAAGGTGGACCTCTTCATGTCGGCGTGGTCGCGACGCCTACCCCTGTATGAGGCGCCCTTCCCCGATTGCGAGGCCGTCTGGGTCAGCGCCCTTCCCCGATTGCGAGGCCGTCGGGGTTGATGCCTTTTAGCAGGACTGTCTTGGCCCTGTGGTGGCTGGCTCAGCTGTGGTTTCAGCCGCTGCTTGCCCGGTGTCCGAATCCGGAGGTCTTCCCGTGGCTTTCCCATGGCTCCGCCTCTTTCAGCAGATCGGTCCAGTCCGTTATGAGACTGGTTCGATCTTCTTCTCGACTCTTCGCGTCTGGAGTTTATGACTCGAGTCTATCACCATCTGTATGGTGTCCCACCTGCAGGCTTTGTCTCAGCAGCAGTACTGTATGAAGTTTCCTGGCGGTCCTTCCGGTACTTTTTGTCTCTCTCTCCGTTGCTGTAATTCGCAAGATGTCTGGGGCGTTGTTTCACCTCTGGCCCGCTCATGTGCCGCTTGAGCTGTCCTGGTCTTGGACAGGGTGCTCTTCTGTTTATCTTCTCCTCATTTTGTGGTGGCCCCTTCAGTTCTGGATTGCTTTTCTAAGGCTCTCTTTCTTGTTGGCATTGGCCTCTGGGGGTCGGGGAGCTTCATGCTCTCCTCCGGCGCAGGGGCTTTTGCTCTTTTGCTCATGGTGGTAAGTTTGTGCGTTTGCAGCTGTCTCCTTCTTTTCTGGCAAAGAATGAGACGGCTGCTTTCCGGAGGGGTCCCTGGGTTGTTGATGCTTGGTTAGTCAGGCTGGGGGTGCATCACGTGTTGTGTTCTGGTTGCTCCGCTCCGCTGTTATTTGCGCGTCACGGCCTCGGTGGCCAGGGATGCGCTTTGGGTTGTTCCGGTCTTCCTTCTTCCCTGTTTCCGGGATCGGGTCTCTCAGGTTGTCCGCATGGGTTATTCCGTAAGTTTGCTTCACTTGCTGCCGTCTTTGGCAACATGTCCTGGGCTGACATTCGGGCCCGGGGTTTTTGGCTGTCGAACAGGGTCCTGGCTGCTTGCTACCTCATGAATGTTCCTGGGCCTAGTCAGGCCTGTGTCGCTTTGAGTTGGCGGTTGCAACCAGTTGTCTCGAGTTGAGGTGTGAGCATTGACTGCTTCCCTGGTAAGTCCCTCTAGTTTTTGTCTTTGGTGATGTAGTTCCGGGGATCCGAATGGGCTCCCAACAAGAAAACCAGCGTTGAATGTAATGAAACGCCATTTTCTGTGTGAGACCCGCAGGCACCCCAGCACCCAATGTCGCCATTTTTTTTCTGGGGGGAGCCCCTACGGCTCCCCGAAGCTATCCATGGCTGATATGGATATTCTAACTATTTTGCATCAGTCGATGTGGGTGGAATTCTAGCCTACCGGGGACCACGAGCCAGAACCTGGCCCCCTCACAGAGGCACGGGGAGCAATGGCCCATAGAATGCACATGTGATTTGGAGCATTCTATATCTGCCATCGACCGGGACAGACACCCAGAAAGGTAAGCGCCACAAAACAAACCCCTATTCTGGTTAACAACAAAAATTAACAAACGAGTGGACAGAACTCCCCAAAAGAAAAACAAGCAAACTAGCATGACGTCACACGAGCCGCGCCGCATGTCTGCGCAGCTCCCCCTTCCCCGGGAGGGGGAAGGGGGAGCCCCAGACCCTCGCGCTGGCGATCCACACCCCAGTTCCTCGGCTGATGGGATCGTGCATGGTCGTGTGGCTCCAGCTCCAGTCTTGTCTCAGCGCTGTGATTTGTTTTCAGTGCTGCTCTTACAGTGGTCATGTGAGCTGGGGGTAGTATTCTCAGGTACTCAGGCTGCATGTGCTTAGGGTCACCTTCCCTGAGTGCCCTGTTAGTACCGCCCTTGGGGCTTGGGGTTACCTTCCACAAGTCACCTTGGGTCTACCTCTGTTGGCTTTTCGCTGCTTGGCGTTTGGCCGCCCTGAGTGTTTGGGGGTTTTACTCCCTTGTTTACCTTGGGGTAAGTGGTAGTTATAGCACTGGTGGGGCACAGGGCACTGCGTAGCTAGTTTTCACCTATAACAGCGGCCGGTTCTGTTCCCTCTGGGTACGTTGTCCACTTGGGTGGTTTTTCTTTTCTTTTCGTTTTTGCCTGGTAGGGGGGTCGGCCTTGTTCCCCTTATATTAGGGTCGTTTGTGTGGTGGCACCCCCTGCTTCGCCCTCGCGAGTGGACACGTCCCGTGGGTTCAGCTTTTAACAGGTAGTGTTGTCCTTTCTCTCTTGGTTGTTTCAGGACCGTCATCTGATGCCTAATACTGTCGCCTCGTATCGTGCTGCGCTGGCGGAGCCGCTGCAGCTTGCTTTCGGTATTGATGTTACTTCTGCGCCGTTTCGCAAGCTGTCTCGAGCTTTGTTTCACCTCCGTCCTGCTCATGCCCCGCCTGAGCCGTCCTGGTCTTTGGACAGAGTGCTCTTCTATCTCTCTACTCCTCGGTTTGTTGTGGCCCCTTCGGTTCAAGATTGCTTTGCTAAGGCTCTTTTTTTGTTGGCATTCGCCTCTGGGGGTCGCGTGACAGAGCTTCATGCTCTTCTCCGGCGCAGAGGTTTTTGCTCCTTTGGTCGTGGTCTTCGGTTTGTTCGATTGCAGCCGTCTCCCTCTTTTCTGGCTAAGAATGAGACTGCTGCTTTCTGGAGGGGTCCTTGGGTTGTTGATGCGTTGTTTGTCAGGCCGGGGGTTCACCATGTGTTGTGTCCGGTTGCGGCCCTCCGCCGTTATCTGCGCGCCACGGCTTCTGTGTCCGGAGACGCGCTTTGGGTTGATCCGGTTTCCCTTCTTCCCTGTTCGCGGGTTCGGGTCTCTCAGGTCGTCCGCAGGGTTATTAAATCCAGCCAACCCGCGGTCTATCCCCGTGCCCATGACGTTCGTAAGTTTGCTGCTCTTGCTGCCGTCTTCGGCAATATGTTTTGGGCTGACATTCGGGCTCGGGGCTTTTGGCGATCGAACAGGGTCCTGGCTGCACGCTACCTTGTTAACGTTCCTGGGCCCAGTTGGGCTTGTGTTGCTTTAGGTCGGCGGTTGCAGCCCGTTGTTTCGGCTTTGTCTTGAGATGTGGAGCACCGGCCGCCTCCCGGGTAAGTGCCCTTGTTTTTTCTTAATCTTTGGTGAGGTAGCTCCGGGGAGCCGTAGGGGCTCCCCCCAGAAAACCAGCGTTGAATGTAATGAAACGCCATTTTCTGGGTGAGTCCCGGAGGCTCCCCGGGACTCACCCAGAAATCACCCAAAAATGTGGATCGCCGGCGCGGGGGTCTGGGGCTCCCCCTTCCCCCTCCCGGGGAGGGGGGAGCTGCGCAGACATGCGGCGCGGCTCGTGTGATGTCATGCTAGTTTGCTCGTTTTTCTTTTGGGGAATTCTGTCCACTCGTTTGTTAATTTTCGTTGTTAACCAGAATAGGGGTTTGTTTTGTGGCGCTTACCTTTCTGGGTGCCTGTCCCGGTCGATGGCAGATATAGAATGCTCCAAATCACATGTGCATTCTATGGGCCATTGCTCCCCGTGCCTCTGTGAGGGGGCCAGGTTCTGGCTTGTGGTCCCCGGTAGGCTAGAACTCCACCCACATCGACTGATGCAAAATAGTTAGAATATCCATATCAGCCATGGATAGCTCCGGGGAGCCTCCGGGACTCGCCCAGAAAATGGCGTTTCATTACATTCAACGCTGTTTTTTTTTTCGTGCGTTTTGACATCTAGCCTAAGAACTGTGGTTGGATCGCTGGCACGATGGGTCTAGGACTTCCCTTTCCCACCTTCCGAGAAGGAGGAGCTGCGCAGATGTGTGTGGCGCAACTTGTGTGACGTCATGCTTGTTTGCTCGTTTTCGTTTGGGAAGTTATGTCCTCTCGTTTGTCTATTTTTGTCGTTTTAACCAGAATAGGGGTTTGTTTTACTTCTATTCTGATAAGATAAATTACCCCTATGCTGGTAAAAATAGGCGTTTACCTTTCTGGGTGCCTGTCCCGGTCGATGGCAGATATAGAATGCTCCAAATCACATGTGCATTTCTACAGGCCATTACTCCTCGTGCCTCTCTGAGGGGGGCAAGGTTCTGGCTCGTGGTCCCCAGTAGGCCTAGAACTAACTCCATTCACACTGACTGATGCCAAAGTTTAGAGATACATACATCAGCCTAGATAGCTCTGGGGAGCCTCCGGATCTCGCCCAGAAAATGGTGTTTCATTACAAGTAACGCTGGTTTTTCTCAACTTTGCCCATTGCCAGGATTTGGACCCATATGTTCTGAAGATCCAACAGGATCCTTGTCTCCTTACTTGCCTGACATTCCCGAGCCTTGATGGTGATGTTTGGTGTGAATGGTTGTCATGTATCTGATGTATCAATTCAATCTCCTGGGTTAAATTTTCTGGTCCGCATTGAACATGGAAAAGAGCCCTCTGGGTTTTATTTTATGTAATTCCCTATGGGGTCGCATGGTAAGTAAACTGAGTGTAGCTACTGATGTATGTAAACCCAGAAATAGAGTTGAACACTGTATAATGAAAGCTGGGTTAAATTGGGTTACATACATTGCTGGGTTACAACTTGGGAGCTTCCTGTTCCCACCCTGATGTCCTTGTTATCTGTGTTTTAGAACATGTTACACCTCGACTGTGGGAGGGCTTGCTTGCGCTGTCTTTTGGGTAGTTCGGGCCACTCTCTAGTAGTAGTCAGGGTTGTTAGATTAGTGCGGAATAAGCTGTGCCGAGTTGTGTGGCGACTAGTCATTTCCAAACTTTATTTTATTAGGAGTGTTTTTAGGGGCAGTTCATCTCAGTGAAGGGTTGACCTCTAATGCCATTGAGCTTACCCAGCATGACAAAATTGTCACTGGAGGCCTGGCAGTGTCACACTGTCTTTAACACATGCCAGTGTTAAAAGCTGAGGGAGCTACCCAGGTGTTACCCAGAAAGAGTCATTTCATTGCACACTATTTTTAAATTGGTGTAGCTGACAGTAGTCTTTAGTTAACCATAGTTCAACTTGATCTAAATTAATGCTATAGTGTAATGATGGTTTATTTAAATTTTACCTTTTCAATTTTTGTAGGTACTCGAGCGTGATGAATTGATGGGTTATTTTTTACTTTAGGAATTTTAAGTGTTTTAGTCAGAATAAAATTAGTGCATGTATATTGATAACGATTAAGTGTTAAAAGTAAGGAGACATTGTTTGATATTGACAGATTTGGCAGCAGATGGTAGGGAGTGTGCCTCTTGAAGCTCTCCTGCCGGCAGTGTGCCCCATGGTCTCCAGCTGGCTGTTTCTTACCATGACCAACTGTAAAGTGCCACTAGATGCATCACTGCTGCTTCTTGCTCATCATCATAAGGTTAGCAGTGGGGGGAAAGTGTGCATGTTGCCTGTGTATAGTGTTGCAGGGGTGCAATAAAACACTTTTTGTAACCAATTGATATGCTATTTCCATTTCACTCCCATGCTTACCTTGGGTCTAAATTGGAAAAAAAAATCTATTGCACGTTTGTAAGCAGTTGAATGACCTGCTCTTTCCAGTGGTAGCCTTATCAAAATAAATACAAGCTAAAATTAAGTTTTTAATTCATATGGGCCATTTCAAATAAAAAAAATATAGTCCAAGTAACTCAATATCATGCCATCAGTATTAGAATATCATACTAAATACATTCAGCAACATACTAAGAAGAGAACATAATAAGAACAGAACAAAGACAAAAAGGGCTGAACTCTGGAAACAGAAGGCACAAGACCAAGGCTTGGGGAAGAGTGAAAAAAGTGCTTGCCTCTCACCTCTCGCCTCGCAAGCTAGACGAAGAAACAGGACAATCAATCAGGAATGGCTGTGGAACCAGCTTACTGAACTCTAGGAACAGAACCTTATGTGCTGACTGAAGTGAGCAGGGTAAGGAAAACAGAGATTTTCCCAAACCTGAAAAAAACATCCAGAAAGTACCGTACAGGCTTTGCAAAGCAAACTATAAATGTTGATTATGAAGCAGAAAAGTGAAAAAGTAAGTTGTACTTTGGCAATGCTAATACATTGGTACTGTACCTTCGTTTACGAATTTAATCTGTAAATTATATAATGTAAATTGAATTAATCCGTTCCACACACCCAAAAATATTAACTTAAAAATACTTCCACTTGTTCGGCTTTTTGTAGCAATTTTCACCAGAATAGGGGTTTTGTTTTGGGACGCTTACTTCTCTGGGTGCCTGACCCAGTCAATGGCAGACATAGAATGCTTCCAACCACACGGGGCTTTCTATAGGCCATTGCTCCCCCATGCCTCTTTAAGGGGGCCAGATTTTGGCTTGTGGTTCCTGGTAGGCCCCACAGAACTCCATACACATGATTGATGCCAAAGTCTGACATTAGCATATCAGCCTGGATAGCTCAGGGGAGCTTCCTGATCTTGCTCAGAAAATGGCGTTTTATTACATTCAACACAGTTTTTTTTTGCGTCTCTGCTCGCGTGTCTGCAGGTGATGCTCGCTTCTTCCTTGGAATCTGCTTGGGCCTCTGGTTGTCCATTGCTGTTTGCAGAGTCTGCGGTGATGCAGTATCTGCAGGCGGCATCGCCTAGTTGCCGTCCTATGTCAGAATTATTGGTCCTCCGGGAGGGGGGGGGGCAGGGGGGGCTCTTGAACGCTGTCCCAGCGGGGTTGTGCCAGGGCTCGGGGTTCCTCTCGTGGTAGGCCAGCCGTGTCATGTTCGGCACCGGTACAGCCTTTGGTGTCGTCTGCTTCTATTCGGCGTGGGGGATCGCTCTTTTCACTGTTCAGGTGCTCGTAATATGTGTCGGACCTTTTGCAGTTCGTCTCATTGATGAACCATTGGGGGGGGGGAGGCTCACTCTGTTTGCTCGTGTCTGGTTCTGCAATTCGTGGGCCTTTTGGATCGTTTCGTGCAGCCTGTGGTGGCATTGAGTGGCTCCTCCTCCTTCAAGGAGTTTGGAGCTGGCAGGGTAGGCCTCTTCTCCTGTGCTCTGTCAAGTTGCCTCGGAGTGGGTTCGCTTGGGCATGGTCAAAACGTCCTCGTCCCTCAGGTGGTTCTCTTGTCAGTTTCTGGTCCCGAAACGGGACTGAGCTGACCTCCGGTTCATTCTGGACTTGTCTCGTCTTAACCCGTGGGTTTATTGCCCCTCCTTTCAGATGACTGCTCTGTCCCAGGTCCGTCTTCTGTTGGAGCCGGGCGCTTGGATGGTGTCCCTGTACCTCCAAGATGCATACTGGCTCGTCCCGATTCATCTGCAGTTCAGGGACTGGCTTGATTCTGTGGTGGGACCTCAAGTTACAGCTTTCGTTGCCTTCGTGTCTGCTTCGTGTCGTGTCTGCTTGCCAGGGATTTTCACAGCTCACCGGGTTCGGGTTACTGGTGAACTGGAGGAAGTCCCACTTGGTTCCCTCTTAGGTTTGGACTTGGCTGGGTCTTGTGTGGGACAGTGGCGTGGCGACTGTGGCGACGTCATGCTTGTTTTTTATTGGGGAGTTCTGCTTGCTAATTCGGCTTTCGGTTTGCAATTTTAACCAGCTGTAGTTTGTATTGGAATTCCTACCTTTCTGGGTGTCTGACCTGGTAGATGGCAGACAGACTGCTTCCAATTACACGGGGGTGTCTTTAGGCTATTGCTCCTCGTGCCCCTCCTCTGAGGGGGGCCAGGTTCTGCCGCTGGTCCCCAGTAGGCCTAGAACTCCATTGATTAACTGTTGCCGTGGTCTAATATATTCACATCAGATCGGTATAGCTCTGAGGAGCCTCTGGGTCTCGGCCAGAAAATGGCGTTTCATTACATTCAACGCATTTTTTTTTTTTAAGACTTTCATTTTTGTTCCAACAATATTTCTTTATCTTATTGAGAGGATTTCAAGGAACTGTGGACCACCGAGTTTCATATAAAAAGAAATGCATCATGTAGGGGTGTAGTGTCTACAATGTTGGTAAATTTGTAGCATTACTTTGTGTAAAGGTAGCTTGTGGTTAGAATCTTTAGGAAGATTAAAATGTATCCACCACTGATGTTTGAGAACAGCATATCATAAGGTTTATAGGTATTCATTATATTACATAAGATTATACTTCCCGTCTCCTTGTTGAAGTAAATTGGCACTGCTCATTTCGTTATATTTATGATTAGTTAATATTTCCATTGTGCCGTAATTGTTATATACAAATGAGAGCTCCATAGTAACTGGAAATCATATGAATGTTTTTCTTCAGTCAGGTGAGGGACGGAGATTGCGTGGTAGTGCTCAAAGTGATCCAGCGGATAGACCAGAGATAAAGTTTTACTTGGGGGGCTGCGACCAGTCGAGTGATGCATGTGAGAAACAAGAAGTCACAGTCAGGGCTGTGTGTGCTGCAACAAAACTTCTTGGTATGTAGAATATTGCATTTCCTCCATATTGTTTCCAAAGCTTGTAGTTTGTCTATGTATTTTAAATGGTTTTGTATTATTTATGCTCTTGATGTCAATTTCTGTAAACAAATTCTACTTTATGAAGCTTCATGTGCTTTAAAAATTATTGTTAGCCTTTCAATTGAAATAAGTATAAGTTATGTATATACACTGTTTGACATATGAGTGATGCGTCCCCTACTCCCTAGAGCCTCATCTCCAAGGAAGAGGCCTACAGTAAATAAATATCAAGGCAGCTATGTATTTTTTTCTTTATACCATTATAGTCCCTTTCTAGGAGGGCTCCAAGGTGACTCCCTGTTGCTAGCTGCTCTGGATTGCTTCACACATACTAAATTGTGAGAGGCCCTTGCACGTTTTTAATTGCCTACCACAGACCAGAAGCCAAGACCTGGTCCCACTCAGAGGCACAGAGAGCAGAGCATACTGTATCAATAACTGAAGATGTAGCCACCAGGAAAGTAGCGCAAGACAAAAGACAACAGCAGGGCAAAAGAAAATAAACAAAATGTGATAATGTACTAAGCAATTAGGTCATTTTACTGCTGGTTCTATATTGGTTTGGTTATATGCTGATGGTCATATATCCATCTTTTCCTTCCAGTAGATAAACGACATATGAGAACGACATAAAACGATATAAACGACATAGAAACAAGCAGTGTATTGTGAAGACAAATCCGACAGCGAAGCGACAAATCCGAAGACAAACAAACAGCAGCTTTCCCATGACTCTGTAATATCTCCATTGCTCAAAGAATTATGTATTAATGATAGGTTTTATCATTAATGTATAATGATTCACTGTAAATATATAGTTCTTAAAATAGAGCATTCTCTAACTAGCTGACATTGTAATTATAAGTTGTGAAGGATAGATGAAATTGTTAATATAATAATCTCCGTTGAGGTCTAATAATGACCTTTGTGCTCTCTGTAATCCTTTTTGCGCTACTGCTCACAGGATGAGTATGGGGTGCACAATAAACTAGCCACATTCGGCGGCATCAATCAAAAATTTGTACTGCGTCCACCATGTGGCTTGTTAGGTGCGTGATACTTTTCTCCCCGAGGCCTGTGATGTGTTGTCTTTGGGTCTTTGTCTTAGCTAGTTTTTGTTTTTGGATGAGACTTAATGGGCAGCTGCCACATTGAGGGAACAATTTTTTTTTTTTTTTTTTTTTTTTTTTTTTTTTTTTTTTTTTTTTTTTTTTTTTTTTTTTTTTTTTAGATATATACAAGAGTTGTTACATTCTTGTACAGCCACTAGTACGCGTAGCATTTCGGGCAGGTCCCTGGAATACGATCCCCTGCCGCGAAGAATCGTTTTTTCATCCAAGTACACATTTTACTGTTGCGTTAAACAGAGGCTACAGTTAAGGAATTGTGCCCAGTAAATCCTCCCCGGCCAGGATACGAACCCATGACATAGCACTCGCGGAACGCCAGGCGAGTGTCTTACCACTACACCACGGAGACTGTTTTATGTGTATGATGTTTGCAGCCTGGCGTCGATGTGAATGCCTTGGATTCAGCTCTATTGTGTGTCTTTGATTCAGAGTGAAAGCTGTTGGGGCTTTCAACTTGTTCCGAGTTTGTCGAATTTTCAACTCCATCTGTTCCTCCTTGCCTGTCTGGTTTTGTTCACCAGGCCTCTTGAAGTCCTTCCTTGTTCTCAACTTCTGTGGCTGAGGGTTTAAAGGTCTGGGCTGGTTCTTCCTTAGGGGCCACCCTCTGAGGAATGCTTGTGAGATTATCCTTTTTTAGAGGTGAATAGGTTACAAGAAACCTCAGTCAGGAAAAGAACTGAACTAGCATCAAACCAATGCTGAGGGCAGATTATACTTTAATGACTGACCAGGGATGCATAGAGCAGCTGTAGGAGTTCAAATCCCTGGCACTCCTTATCCACATGGGTCGTGGAGCTTCTGGGATCTCAGAGGGAGGTCATTAGAGTAGCTCATGAGATCCTCACATCAAATAGAATTTATCTGATGTGTGCGGCCATGAACGCAGTTCAAATCCAAGTAATCCAGGCAACATAAAAGGGATCACGTTTATAACGGAAATAATGGCGAGATAGTGATTCTCAATAAATTTTCTTTTTTTTAAATTCATCAGCAAAAGATTAACTTGTTATTATATTCATTTCCTAACTTGCAGGTTGTCTTTCCCAGTATGTGATTAAGCCCATGCCTGGTGTTGAGTATCCACCCGAGGAAACGCCAGATCTGTGCTACGTTCGCCTTCTTATTGCCCATCTCAGTTCGCGATCGGCTGTACAACGTCTTGGGGCTGGGGCAGTAGTGCGAGAATGGGCATCAATATGTCCCGAGCAAGAATGTCATCCCCAGCTACAAAGTGTGCTGCATACTTGCCTTACAGAAGTGGTGTACTATGATGAAATTGCTTTGTCATTTACAAGGTAAGCGGGCCGGGAACTCAGTGTCTCAAACTTGCTCAAACGCTTTCAAATTTTCTGTGCATAATCTACTAGGCAAATGCTCCAACATTATCTAAATGATCACCAATGTACTGTACTTGAAAAACAAGAAAATCAAATATAATTATAAAATTAAATATTGAAAACTTCAGATTATCAAACTGGCTTCAAAAATATAAAATATCAGCAATTGCTCATTTGGTGTTATATGCTCTCAGAATATGATCTTCATTTTCATAGATGTCAAATATAAGGTTTATGTAGATTAGTTTACTGTAAAAAAAAAGGCATCAATATGGCATTTTAAATTTGCGGCAAATATGCAAAATTTGCGCCAAAAAAATTTCATGACTCCAAATGTTTTGGGTTTATGAAAGATCCATTTATGGGATTGTAGAATAGACAGCTGTGCTTACTGTATGGGAAAATGGTGAGAATCAATCAGAAACTGGATTTTTGAAGCTGACTCAAAGTTGAAATTCTAGTTTAGAGATAATTGAAGTTGATGTTATCGACAATGAATAAAGTACTGTAGTTCTAATTTATTAATTTACTTGTATGTTTTAATAAACATTGTTTGGTATTTGTACTCGAATATGTGAAAGTTGTAGGTCAATGTGTTGAAATGAAGTCGAGAAAAAATAACCCCCATAAACAAAATGTAGGATTAATTATAATGATTTAGGGAATCTATATGTAGGCTTTATGTAAGTGTTAAAGCCCTAATCTGGTCCCTAATTATCAAAACAACCTAAAGAGACAAAGGAACTACAGTTTGAAATCTGTTAAAAAATCAGCCAAAACATATTCAAAGTCCTATGTTCTACCAGTTGTGATTGATTGATTTGTTAAACATTTTCACTCGATCTTCACATAATTAGGGACAGGTGTGCACTCTCCAGGTTGTAGTGGTTACAACAAAATCATATAATAAACAAAGGAGAATTTTTTTTTTTTTTTTTGCACATTGGTGACAGTAACAGATATTAACATTGTGCAGTGTATTTTATATGATATATAACAAAATAGAACAAAATACCATAATTATTCATTATTATTTATTATGTATTACTCAGCAATGCTATAAAGGCACCAACTACATATCTACTTTGTGGACACTTCCACAAAGTGGAAATTCTTGCATCTCTTTATTACTGCATTATCCATCAGTACCATTTAATAGGAGCTATTCTCCTTATCAGCAAAACGTTTTTTTAAAAAAAATTGTCTAAAATCCGTTTCTGAAAATATTGGGGTGAAACTTTCACGACTCTGAAGCCAATAATTTGGTGATATGTTTAACATTTATAAGTAATTTTCACATAATTCAAATATTTTTCGAACGTTAAATTATAAGGACGCTTCCCGTTCCTTTAACCCTTCAATTGCGCATCGCATCATATGATGCTTTGACCGACTTGCAGTAAATTGCGCATCGCATCATATGATGCGTTGGAGTACTACGCAAGATTTAAACGGCCCGCGGATACACGGGGCTCACCACACCTTCATCAGGGCTCTTGTAAACAGACGCCATTTTTAAAAAAAATCGTGGGCCAAACTCCCGGGTGTTAGAGGCCTCAGTATCGAGTAAGCTACCAAGCCTGACGCAGGCAGCATGAGCTCACAGCACTGCTGTTCAGCTTGTGACCACAGCATCGCCTAAAAATGTCATAATATACTTGTTCATGCTATTATGTAGCGATAATATTATTACAGAAGCCCCTGACTGTGATAAAACTGACCATGGGTCTCATAATAAGAGGATTATGATGATATTTAGCACTGTGCTCCATGGAGGGAGGAGTAATGCTGTGGGAGGAAGGGTGGTGGCGTTGTTATCTGACTGTGTGTGGCCACCTTTTATTGACTGCACTCACCATACCAGCTTAGTGGTTCGTTATGGTGAACACAAATGTAGATACTTATATATGACGTGTGTATAGAGGGTATAAACAGCAAGAGTAGGAGGTTGGGAGCCGCCATTTTGGTGAGAGAGGAGCGTCGTCTGCAGGAATTATCGTGTTGTTTACTGGTGACCACGATGGTCTTTGGGCACCATACCAGTTTACTTGTACAAGTATGGTGAAAACCGGTAGATATTTATATATAATGTGTGTATATAGCGTAATAACACCACAAGCAGTATTGTTGGAGGAGAAATATTAGTGCGTCTGGCCTTGAGGGCGGCAGCCATCAGCTGACTGTGAGGTCCTACGTCTTTGTGCCTTTACTCACCATACAAGCTTAGATGTACAGTTATGGTGAACAAAACATGTAAATACTTATATATAACGTCTGTATATAAAAGCAAAAACAGTATGGTGAGTGGAAAATGGTGGCAAGTCAGGTGAGGTGAGGGAGGGAGTGGCAGCCAGTGGCGGGCTGCCACTGCCTGCCACTCAGAATACCAACTTAGTGGTTCATTATGGTGAACACGAATGTAGATACTTATATATAGCGTCTGTATACAGTGGTACCTCAGTTTAAGAGTTTAATTCGTTCCTGGAGACAGCTCTTATTCCGAAAAACTCGTATTCTGAAGCTAATTTCCCCATAAGAAATAATGGGAAATGAATTAATCCGTTCCTGACTACCCCAAAAACCCATATCAAACTAAATTTTTATACCTAATTCATCTAAATAAACCTACAAAACTATGTTCAAGTTATTACTTACCTTGCTCTTGAATGCTGTAGGCGTATGGAAGATGGTGAGGAGGGGGGAGGAGGAGAGGAGTTACTGTTTGGAAGGGGAGTCCCTTTCCATTATCACATCAGGCAGTGAGGACTTCACTGGTATGCACACACTGGCACATTTTGCCTGCATACCACTAGGACTTGCTTGTCTTACTAAGAATTTCTCTAAAGACACTTGTTTTTCCCTACATTTTAACACTTGTCTGTAGTAAGACATCACATTATCATTTAAAAGGTCAATGCAACGGCCTGCTACAGCTTTATCTGGGTGAGTTTTTTCAACAAAACTTTGCAGTTCTTCCCATACTTCACACATTTTCTTAATCAAGGAGGGACATCCTCTACTGCCTCTACTCACAGCTATTTTCTTAGGTTGAACCTTATCAATGGCTTTCTTGAGACCCATGGTGAGATATATAATAACAAACTGTATAGTCAAATGACCAAAAATCCAACAAAACACTGAAAATCCAGGTGAAGAATTGATGTGGGATAGTCACTGGGCGCGAGACAATGGTAAACTGAGGGGCGGAGTGGCGGAGGGGCGACGATCGCCGATCGACCACGCGCTAGGTCGGCCTGTACGCGTATCAACAAACTCGCGTCCCGAGGTAACCCTCGCATTCCGAGACATAATTTTCGAGGAAATCCTGCTCGTATTCCGAAAAACTCGCATACAGGGACACTCGCATTCCGAGGTACCACTGTATAGTGAATAAAAGCAAAAACAGTATTGTGGGAGGAGAATGTGGGTGAGTCAGGTGACTTGAGGGAGGGCGTGAGTGGCTGGCTGGTACACGGCGGTCACTCCTCGTTACTTTTTGATTCATAATAGCAACTTAGTGGTTCGTTATGGTGAATAAAACATGCAGATACTTATATACAGTATAACCTGTGTATATAGTGTAACAACCGACATTTGTTCACTGTTTGTTCCGACATTTGTTCACTGTTCACAAGTATTTGTTCACTGTTTGATGAACATAATTGAATCGACAATAAGCAGACCATATTTTTGAGTACAGCGATGATTCACTCATTTCATTATATAAATATATCACACTACACACTATTGAATAATATTACAGCAAAAAAACTACGAAAAATCAATCAGAGACATTGAAATAATTAGGCAATTATCTCTTTGTGGCAACTCCGACCTGACAGCTGGCGATCAACAGACCGCCTGGGACGCATGCTGAGTGAGCGCCTGTTTTGTGCCAGACTTCCCTGCCCTATAGCGGCCAATATATTCAACTTACGATTTTTTTATTATTTTTCCCGTGATCAGTGAACACAAATTGTGGTTAGGAAGAAAAAATAATTTTGTTTTTTTGTTTTTTTCTGTATGCGCCTGTGGGTGTCAAATGGTATATAGCTATGCACCATTTAAGGGTTAACCCTTACACTGCTCAGGGGTCCTGGGGACATTTACACCCCTGTGCGCAAGAAAAAAAAAATTCAAAATTTTTTTTCGTCTTCTAAACATGTTAATTTGTGTCCCCTGAGCACGGGAAAAATAGCAAAAAAATCGTAGGTGACATATTTTGGGCGCAATTGACCGAAGAAGTCTGGCAAAAAGTGGGCGTTGACAGAGCGGTCGTCAGGGCCGGTCAGCGTCACCCGCGCTGACAGATGGGAGTTGCCACAAAGATATTATTACCTAATTGTTTCAATGTCTCCGATTGATTTTTTCTTAGTTTTTTTGCAGTAATATTATTCAATAGTGTGTATTGTAATATATTTATATAATAAAAGTGGTGAATAATCGCTATACTCAAACGTATGGTGTGCATATTAGTAATTCAATTATTATGTTCATAAAACAATAAACAAATAGTTTTGCTGCTATTACACTCTATACACAGGTTATATATAAGTATCTGCATACTTTGGTCACCATAACGAACCACTAAGTTGGTACTGAGAGTCTAAAAGCAACGAAGAGTTACCGCCACACACCAGCCACCCACTCGCTGCCACTCCCTCAACACACGCACTAAACTTTCTCCCCAACAATACCATTTGTGGTGTTATTACACTATATACAGACGTTATATATAAGTATGTATATATTTTGTTCACCACAACTGTACAGCTAAGCTGATATAGTTAGTTCAGGCACTAAGAGTCGTCGCTATACACAGCTGGCGGCTGGCGGCTCCCTCACTCATTCAAGGTCACACACACACTAAACTTTCTCCCCCAACAATACTGTTTGCAGTGTTATTACCCTATATACACATATTATATAAAAATATCTACATGTTTTATGCACCGTAACTGGACACCTAAGCTTGTAGTGCGCCCAAAGAGCATAGTGGCCACTCTCTAAACAGCTAGACAAATCGTGCAGACGACGTCACCTCCGTCACCCAAATGGCTCCTCCCAGCATAATCCTTTTGCTGTTATTACACTAATACACACATTATATATAAGTATCTACATTTGTGTTCACCATAGAGAACCACTGAGCTGGTATGGTGAATGTAAACAATAACAGGTGGCCACACAGTCAGTAAACGATGCTGTCTCCCTCCGTCTCTCAGCATCACTCCTCCTACAGCGCTAATTATTACAACAATCCTGCTATTATCACAACCCTGGTTATTTATATCACAGTCAGGGGTCATCTGTAATATTGTCATCACTAAATAATAACAATTATATATTTATTTTGACATTTTTCGGCGATGCTGTGGTCACAAGCTGAACAGCAATGCTGCTCGCTCATGCTGCGTGCGCCAGCCTTGGTTGCTCCAACAGTAATGTGCCTCTCACACCTAAGAATATTGCCCACGATTTTTTTTTTAAATTGCGTCTGTTTACAAGAGCCCTGAGGAAGCTAATGTGAACCACGTGTAGCCGCGGGCCATTTGAATCGGGCGTGGCACCCTATGGCGTATATATACGCCATGCGCACCGTGGAACATGTTACTCAGGGCGTATATATACGCCATGCGCAGTTTAAGGGTTAAACTAGCTAAACACAGATGCCAAAGAAATATAAGAAAATTCACTTTCGCAAACAGAGTGGTAGACGGTTGGAACAAGTTAGAGGAGAATGTGGTGGAGGCCAAGACCGTCAGTAGTTTCAAAGCGTTATATGACAGAGAGTGCTGGGAAGACGGGACACCACGAGCGTAGCTCTCATCCTGTAACTACACTTACGTAATTACACTTAGGTAATTACAACCCCCCCCCCACCTATCAATCTATCCCCGGGTCCAGACTCATGGAATTCAATATTTATAAAGAAATGCAAAGTGCCAGTAGCACAGGCACTCAGTATAGTGTGGAGGAAGAGCTTGGACATGGGGGAGATACCAGATGCGCCGAAAGCAGCAGACATAGACCCCTCTACAGAAGAGAGGGAACAAAGCATTGGCAAAGAATTATAGACCAGTTGCACTAACATCCCACATAATAAAAGTATTTGAGAGAGTGATCAGGAGTCAGGTCACTAGATTCGTGGAAACCAATGACCTCCACAATCCAGGCCAACATGGATTCAAAGCGGGAAGATCATACCTCTCACAGCTACTTGACCATCATGACAAAATCACCGAGGCATTAGAAGAAGAACAGAATGCAGATGTTGTATACACAGACTTTGCAAAGGCATTTGACAAATGTGACCATGGAGTGATAGCACACAAAATGAGGTCAATGGGTATAACTGGTAAAGTGGAATGCTGGATACTCAGTTTCCTGTTGAACAGAACACAAAGGGTAACAGTCAATCAAATAAAATCGAGTCCGAGCGCAGTTAAAAGCTTTGTACCTCAAGGTACAGTCCTTGCACCACTGCTGTTCCTTATTCTCATAACAGATATAGACAAAATAACAAGTCACAGCTTCGTGTCATCATTTGCAGATGATACAAAAATCAGTATGAAAATTACCTCTGCAGAAGACATTGAAAAACTACAAACAGTTATTAACAAAGTTTTTGACTGGGCAACAGAAAATAACATGATGTTTAACAGTGATAAATTCCAGTTACTCAGATATGGCAAAAATGAGGATCTGAAACATAATTCAGGTTACAAAACTCTATCGAATCTGCCCATAATAGGAAAACAGCATGTCAAGGATTTGGGAATAATGATGTCTGATGACCTAACGTTTAGGGAGCATAACCAAGCAAATATTGCGTCAGCCAGAAAAATGATTGGATGGATTATGAGAACCTTCAAATCCAGAGATCCCATCACAATGGTTGTACTCCTCAAATCACTTGTGTTGTTTCGTCTTGAGTAATGCTCAGTACTCACTTTCCCCTTCAGAGCAGGATCGATTGCTGAAATAGAGGGAATACAGAGAACATATACGGCACGCATAGACGAGATAAAACACCTAA
>WNGS01001312.1:65095566-65106175 GCA_020271785.1 Procambarus virginalis | reverse complement strand
ACTGCGCGCGACCTGAGGTTCATTCTGGACTTGTCCCGTCTGAACCCCTGGGTTCATTGCCCCCCCTTCCGATGACTACGCTGTCTCAGTTCGGCTCCTTTTGGAGCCGGGCGCTTGGATGGTGTCCCTGGACCTCCGGACGCTTATTGGCATGTCCCGATTCATCCGCGGTTCAGGGACTGGCTCGGTTTTTTGGTGGGGCGTCAGAGTTACCGCTTTCGTTGTCTCCCGTTCGGGTTGAACCTGGCACCTCGCGTGTTCACGCGCCTTACACGGTAGTCGTGGCTCGGTTGCGTCTCCTAGGAGTTCGGGTGTTGGCCTACCTCGACGACTGGCTGGTTGGGCTCCCAGCCGGTCCGCTTGCTTGCTAGCCAGGGATTTGGTTCTTTCCCAGCTCGCCGGTTCGGGTTCTTGGTGAACTGGAGGAAGTCCCATCTGGTCCCTCTCAGGTTCGGACTTGGCTGGGTCTCGTTTGGACTCTCGCACCTCCTCCTTGTCTCTCCCTCCGGAGTCTCTCCAGCGCGCTGCGGTCCCGCCTTCGTCTGTTTCTGGTGGGCCCTCGGGTCACCCGGCGGTTGCTCGAGGGGCTGTGCGGGAGCCTGAACTTCGCGATGCTGGTCTACCCGCCGGGTCGGGTTTGGCTTCGTCGGCTGTTCTGGTTCCTTCGGGGTCCCCCTTCCTCCGCTCTCTCGCGATCGCAAGGTTCGACCCCCGGGGGCCTTGCGTCGGTTGCTGCGTCACCGGCTTCCTCTTCGGGTTTTTCGGGGTTCGGTGCCATGGCGCCTACCCGAGCCCTCGCTCGATGTGTACACGGATGCGTCGTCTCTAGGCTGGGTTTTGTGACCAGTGCTCACCAGGCCGGCCAGGGGCGTTGGGGTCCGTCCTTCCGTCGAGCTCACAGCACGGTGCGGGAGTTCGCGGCGGTGTGGTTTGCTCTTCGGAGGATTCGGGTGGCCCGCGGATCAACGATCCGGCTCCATTCGGACTGCTCTCCGGTGGTTCATTGCCTGAACCGCGGGGGTTCGATGCGGTCCTTGTCTCTTTGGGGTTGGTCGCTTCGGGTGACTCGTCTGCTGAGTTCTCGGGTTTGGCTCTCCTGGCTGTTCACGTACGGGGCGTGTCCAACGTCTTGGCGGACGCCCTGTCTCGCTTCGTTCCCCTCTCCACGGAGTGGACGGTCGACGACGAGTCCTTCCGCTGGCTTTGCCAGACGTTCGGGCGTCCCGAGGTGGACCTCTTCGCGTCGGCGTGGTCGCGGCGTCTTCCCGTGTATGCGGCGCCCTTCCCCGATCGCGAGGCCGTCGGGGTCGACGCCTTGCGGCTCGACTGGTCGAGGTGGAGGTTCCTGTACCTCTTTCCCCGGTTCAGCTGTTGCTCCAGGTCCTGACTCGCTTAGAGACTTACCAGGGGAGAGTTGTCCTTCTGGCCCCTTGGTGCCGGCCCAGCCTTGGTTTCCGGTGCTAGTTGCTCGGTGTCCGAACCCGAGGTTTTTCCGCGGCTCCGCCTCTTTCAGCAGATCGGGCGTGCGTCACGTGGCTGGTTCGATCTTCTCCTCGAGTCTTCGCGTATGGTATTTTTGACTCGAGTTTATCATCATCTCTATGGTGATCAGGTGGCCTCCTTGTTGGTGTCTCACCTGCGGGCTTCATCTCGGCGGCAGTATGAAGTTTCCTGGCGGTCCTTCTCTTTCTTTTTGCGTCTTCGTCGTCGTGTCATTCCTTGTCTGTTCGGTGGTCTTGTCCTTCCTCTCGTGGTTGTTTCAGGACCGTCATCTTATGCCTAACACTGTCGCCTCCTATCGTGCGGCGCTGGCGGAGCCGCTTCAGCTTGCTTTCGGTATCGATGTCACGTCTGCGCCGTTTCACAAGCTGTCTCGTGCTTTGTTTCACCTCCGGCCTGCTCATGCGCCGCCTGAGCCGTCCTGGTCTTTGGACAGGGTGCTCGCTTTCCTTTCGTCTCCTCGTTTGTTGTGGCCCCTTCGGTCCAGGATTGTTTTTCCAAGGCTCTTTCTTGTTGGCTTTGGCCTCTGGGGGTCGGGTCGGGGAGCTTCATGCTCTCCTCCGGCGCAGGGGCTTCTGCTCTTTTGGTCGTGGTGTAGTTTTGTTCGCTTGCAGCAGTCTCCTTCTTTTCTGGCAAAGAATGAGACTGCTGCGTTCCGGAGGGGTCCGTGGGTGGTTGATGCTTGGTTGGTCAGGCCGGGGGTGCATCATGTTTTGTGTCCGGTTGCGGCGCTTCGCCGTTATTTGCGCGCCACGGCTTCTGTGTCCGGGGACGCGCTCTGGGTTGATCCGGTTTCCCTTCTTCCCTGTTCGCGGGTGCGGGTCTCTCAGGTCGTCCGCAGGGTTATTAAGTCCAGCCAGCCTGCGGTCTATCCCCGTGCCCATGACGTTCGGAAGTTCGCGGCGCTTGCTGCCGTCTTTGGGAATATGTCTTGGTCTGATATTCGGGCGCGGGGTTTTTGGCGGTCGAACAGGGTCCTGGCTGCTCGTTACCTTGTCAATGTTACTGGGCCCCGGCGGGCCTGTGTTGCTTTGGGTCGGCGGTTGCAGCCAGTTGTCTCGGCTTCGAGTTGAGGAGTGAGCGACGACCGCCTCCCGGGTAAGTCCCTCTTTTTTCCGTCTGTGGGTAGTTAGCTCCGGGAGCCGACGGGGCTCCCCCCAGAAAACCAGCGTTGAATGTAATGAAACGCCATTTTCTGGGCGAGTCCCAGAGGCTCCCCGGCATCCCTCCCTCCCTTTTTCACGTTTTTGACATCCAGCCTCAAGAACTGAGGTGCGGGTAGCCGGCGCGGAGGGTCTGGGGCTCCCCCTTCCCCCTCCCGGGGAGGGGAGAGCTGCGCAGACAGCGGCGCGGCAGCGTGTGACGTCACACTAGTTTGCTCGTTTTTCTTTGGGGAGTTCTATCCACTAGTTCGGCTTTTGGTAGCAATTTTAACCAGAATAGGGGTTTGTTTTGGGGCGCTTACCTTTCTGGGTGCCTGTCCCGGTCGATGGCAGACATAGAATGCTTCCAACCACACGGGGGCTTCTATAGGCCATTGCTCCCCTTGCCTCTCTGAGGGGGCCCGGTTCTGGCCGTGGTTCCCGGTAGGCCTAAGAACTCCATACACATGACTGATGCCAAAGTCTGACATTAGCATATCAGCCTGGGATAGCTCCGGGGAGCCTCCGGGACTCACCCAGAAAATGGCGTTTCATTACATTCAACGCTGGTTTTTTCTAACTACAATACAGTACCAACGTTTCTCTTACCTTTATGGAGGGCTCCTGGTGGCATATGGAAGATGGTGATGAGGGGGGAGGAGGAGAGTTGTTACTGTTTGGAAGGGAAGTCCCCTTCCATTATCACATCAGGCAGTGATGTTTTCTCTGGGGTACTCTCTCTCCTATGTTTTGCCTGAATACCACTAGGACCTGGTTGTGGTTCAGTGCTTGTTTGTCTCGCTACAAATTTGTCAAGAGACATTTGTTTTTCCCTTCATTTTAACATTTGTCTGTAATGATGCTTCACAGTGTCATTGAATAGGTTAAGGCAACGACCTACTGCAGCTTGATTTGGGTGAGTTGTTTCAACAAAGGTTTGCAATTCTTCCCATGCTGCACACATTTTCTTAATTGTTGAGGAAGAGACATTCTGTACTCTTGTTTCTGCTCTATGGTCATCCTTACATGGGTTTTCATATGTTGAACCTCACCACTGACTTTCCTGGGACTCATGGCATGATATATAATAATACTTTAATGTTCAAAATGCAAAAAATCACCACAGAAGCAGAATTTCTTATAGGCGCGATTGTCACTAAGCGGGCAGCTGTAGTAAACTGAGGCAGGTCGGCCGCGTGACTGGGAACCACGCGCTCGGTCGACCCAAACGTGTGCCAACAAATGTCGGAAGTCGACGACACCATCGGATGTCGAGTCGCATTTTTCGATGAAATTTACATTGTAACTCGAAATTATCGTAAGTAGGGGCAATCGTATGTCGAGGTGCCACTGTACTTTAGATCCATTTTTGATTGATCAGTTAAAGGGCAATTTGAGTAGGATCATTGACACACATTTGTCTCACAAATTCATTGTTAACGCTATTGCTCTCAGTCGAATCGTACTAGAGTCCAAAAATTCTTTCGAGTCCTAGCAGTCGAACCGTACTAGCATCCATTATTTTAAAATATTTGTTAAAAAATGTAAATTTTATCCGATCAATCTGGGAGTGATTTAAAAATGATTGAGATTGAGCACAATTTCTTACCGAAATGCAAGACGTAACACGAAAATTGATGTCAGAACACTGGAAAGATTACAAATACTTTTGTTGTCCAAAATTTAAAATATTTGTTAAAATTCCATTTATTGTTCTATTACTATGGAACTAGTTTTAAAATGCACACCTTTAGATTGCAAACAATTTGATACCAAAATGCAAGACATAATAAGGAATATTGATGGCAGAACACTGAAAAGATATAAATAATTTTGTGATGATGAGCGTCCAAAATTTAAAACAAGTATTTGTTAAAATTCCATTTATGGTTCTATTATTATGGGACTAGTTTTAAAATGTGCGTCTTTAGATTGTTAACAGTTTGATACCAAAATGAAAGACGTAACAAGAGAATTGATGTTATCAAACTGAACGAGTATACACATTCGGTTGCGGGTGTGCTAATTGGTGCTCGTTCATGGGTAACGGTTCGCCGACTATAAGGTTTGCTGTGGGGGAGTCACGCGGGTTTTTGGACCTTATATTCATACATACATACATGTAGGGAATTCTATTGCAAACACATTGATACCAAAACGAGCGACATAGCACGAGAATTAAGGTGAGAAAACTGAAACGAGTATACACATTTCAGTGTCGCTGCACGCTCGCCCGCAACTGCTGGGAGAATGACGGCAAAGTCTGTGGCACACACGTGCTAAGCAGGAAAGTGTTAATATACACTACCTGTATATTATTATCCATGTACGGGCCTATTGGCCCATATGATGCAGCTCTTATTTATATCCACCAAATATCATTCATATATTTGCCATTGTACTTCACTTCACTTCACCTCTCTCTCTCTCTCTCCTGCCTATATATGTCCAAACTTACTGACTTGTAAATCATTCCTTCTGAAAATGTATTATTAAAATACAAAAGTATTTAAGGAAATTCCTGTTTCAATTCCACATCCATGGTCTGACACCGTCACATTTTTCATCACGTGTTAATTTTCGTAATTGACACGCATATAAATATATATACAGGATATATATATCACTAAGACCTCTATTTGACCCGGCCAGGATTCGAACCCATGCCATCCAGGATCACCCCTAAATGTACACAGTACCGTGACCACTGCACCAATGATAGACAATCATTGGTGTGGTGTGGTGGTACGTGTAGGGGTGATCCTGGACTGCATGGGTTCAAATCCTGGCCGGGTCAAATGGAGTTCTTAGTGATCTATGGCTTGTGTAGACATATATATAAACAAAAACTCATCTCTAATGAGAGAATTGAACTATGGCTAGCCAGTATGCTAACCAATACACCACAGTAGAGTGTTAAAAAGAACCGAGAATCAGGCGGCTTTTCCAAGAAACTAAGTCCCCTAACGATGCCCACCAATAGTGACAGATCAAACACACGTTCTCTTAACTCAATCATATTTACTAGAGAAAACTCGAGTTCATTTATGTCACAAATTTGGAAGAACACGCAAGCTATTTTTAACAACAGAAATGGTTCAATTCTCTCATTGGAGAAGAGTTCCTGCTGTTAAAAATAACTTGCGTGTTCTTGCAAGTTTAGGGCATACAGTATTTTATAATAAATATATATATATATATATATATATATTAATATATATATATATATATATATATATATATATATATATATATATATATATATATAACATGATATATGATACGGTGAATTTCAAAGCATGGGGGAAAATTAATCATTCTTTAAACTGAGGGGAAAGTAGATGAATAAATTAAAAACAACCATGGCCATAATAAATAATGTAACTGTATTTCTGGGGTAGAGAAATATTGACTATTTACTTTCAATAAGTGAAATACAATTTAAATTAATATTATTTACATAGCCTTCAATGCACATGATTCAAGCACTTCCAAAATTGACAACTAATGTTTATGTATTAATATTCAGTGTGACAAAGAACATAAACACCCTTCACTACAAACCCTGCAGAGTACGCCAGAAGCAACACGTGCTGCTGCTCTCATATTCTGCACAATCACTTACATAATTCTTTATAGCCAGGCAACACTGGTTATAGTTTGAGTGCAGTACTGTACTGCTGGCAAGATCAATGCAGTAACAAATGTGCTTACGTCGTAGCCAAAGTAATTTGGTCAGTGGAGGTTTGGGAGACACTGCTCTGGATGGCTTTGCGTCTCTCCTCCAGTGTGCTGTGGACCTTAGGTCTAAGGCGGCCTCCAGAGAACAGAGTGAGTGCTACGTGTCCACTCAGATTCTGAATCTGCAATATCAATTTTCTTTCCATAAAAGTTAAATATTTCCATTTTATGAAAACAAATTTCAAATACCACTTAATGTTAGTCTCAGGAAACACGATGTGAGGTTCTGTATTTTCCAAAATTAAAACATAAATTAGGGCTAAACCATTAATTGTAAATACTTAATTAAATACAGGGGTAATTACAGTACAGTATATCATTATCCCAATGTCCATGAGAGTCAAAATAAATATATTATTAATGAATATCTACTGAAATAAACAGTTAAACTACAAAAACAAAATCCTACCTGTTCCAGTGTAAGGACAGGAGCCGAGGCAAAGGACTCGTCCAGAGGTAACTTGTAGTGTCTCAGCATTGCCATGAAATCGCGCGTTTCTTGTTGTAATCTGTTAAACATTTCCAGTGAAATTAATAGACTATTGTATAACCAGTGCACATCTAAAAATATTAGCCTACTACCATTGCATAAATCAAACTTAATCCCCAATATGCATTCATCATCATTTTATTGTCACACTGGGTTACTGTGGTCAATGTCATTTAGCATTTATTTTATTACTGCTAAACTTATGTGCCAGTTATGTAAACTTCGTCATAATATATCTATGTATAAGGATGTAATGGAGTTAACCACAACCCATTAAAAAAATTTGCCATACTATCGCTTATTGCTTACTATCTGAATGAGACACTAAGTACTAGGAGCCTGCAGTTATCACTAAATCATAATTTGGTCTTTCCTGCCACAGTTTGAATTTATGGATGGACAGACTTGCAGAAAGGGAGTGGGTTGTGTCATGACTGTAGGTAGCCTAGCCTAGGCTACCTCCTGTATTACAGTTGTTCCCATCTGTTGCCCATCATTTGTGTAGTTATTCGTTCATACCTGTGTGTTTTAATCAGACGAAAATAGGTAGGTTAAGTTTTATGATTTTAAGAAGGTAATTATGTTTGCTTGATACCTACTTGATGGGGTTCTGGGAGTTCTACTCCCCAAGCCCGGCCCGAGGCCAGGATCGACTTGTGAGAGTTTGGTCCACCAGGCTGTTGCTTGGAGCAGCCCGCAGGCCCACATACCCACTACAGCCCGGCTGATCCGGAACTTCAATTAGAAAACTCTAGTTTTCTTTTGAAGATGTCCACGGTTGTACCGGCAATATTTCTTATAGTCGCTGGGAGGACGTTGAACAGCCGCGGACCTCTGATGTTTATACAGTGTTCTCTGATTGTGCCTATGGCACCTCTCCTCTTCACTGGTTCAATCCTACATTTTCTTCCATATCGTTCACTCCAGCACGCTGTTATTTTGCTGTGTAGATTTGGGACCTGGCCCTCCAGTATTTTCCATGTGTATATTATTTGGTATCTCTCTCGTCTCCTTTCTAGAGAGTACATTTGGAGAGCTTTGAGACGATCCCAATAATTTAGGTGTTTTATCTCGTCTATGCGTGCCGTATATGTTCTCTGTATTCCCTCTATTTCAGCAATCGATCCTGCTCTGAAGGGGAAAGTGAGTACTGAGCATTACTCAAGACGAAACAACACAAGTGATTTGAGGAGTACAACCATTGTGATGGGATCTCTGGATTTGAAGGTTCTCATAATCCATCCAATCATTTTTCTGGCTGACGCAATATTTGCTTGGTTATGCTCCCTAAACGTTAGGTCATCAGACATCATTATTCCCAAATCCTTGACATGCTGTTTTCCTATTATGGGCAGATTCGATAGAGTTTTGTAACCTGAATTATGTTTCAGATCCTCATTTTTGCCATATCTGAGTAACTGGAATTTATCACTGTTAAACATCATGTTATTTTCTGTTGCCCAGTCAAAAACTTTGTTAATAACTGTTTGTAGTTTTTCAATGTCTTCTGCAGAGGTAATTTTCATACTGATTTTTGTATCATCTGCAAATGATGACACGAAGCTGTGACTTGTTATTTTGTCTATATCTGTTATGAGAATAAGGAACAGCAGTGGTGCAAGGACTGTACCTTGAGGTACAAAGCTTTTAACTGCGCTCGGACTCGATTTTATTTGATTGACTGTTACCCTTTGTGTTCTGTTCAACAGGAAACTGAGTATCCAGCATTCCACTTTACCAGTTATACCCATTGACCTCATTTTGTGTGCTATCACTCCATGGTCACATTTGTCAAATGCCTTTGCAAAGTCTGTGTATACAACATCTGCATTCTGTTCTTCTTCTAATGCCTCGGTGATTTTGTCATGATGGTCAAGTAGCTGTGAGAGGTATGATCTTCCCGCTTTGAATCCATGTTGGCCTGGATTGTGGAGGTCATTGGTTTCCACGAATCTAGTGACCTGACTCCTGATCACTCTCTCAAATACTTTTATTATGTGGGATGTTAGTGCAACTGGTCTATAATTCTTTGCCAATGCTTTGTTCCCTCTCTTCTGTAGAGGGGTCTATGTCTGCTGCTTTCGGCGCATCTGGTATCTCCCCCATGTCCAAGCTCTTCCTCCACACTATACTGAGTGCCTGTGCTACTGGCACTTTGCATTTCTTTATAAATATTGAATTCCATGAGTCTGGACCCGGGGATAGATTGATAGGTGGGGGGGGGGTTGTAATTACCTAAGTGTAATTACGTAAGTGTAGTTACAGGATGAGAGCTACGCTCGTGGTGTCCCGTCTTCCCAGCACTCTCTGTCATATAACGCTTTGAAACTACTGACGGTCTTGGCCTCCACCACATTCTCCTCTAACTTGTTCCAACCGTCTACCACTCTGTTTGCGAAAGTGAATTTTCTTATATTTCTTTGGCATCTGTGTTTAGCTAGTTTAACCCTTAAACTGCGCATGGCGTATATATACGCCCTGAGTAACATGTTCCACGGTGCGCATGGCGTATATATACGCCATAGGGTGCCACGCCCGATTCAAATGGCCCGCGGCTACACGTGGTTCACATTAGCTTCCTCAGGGCTCTTGTAAACAGACGCAATTTAAAAAAAAAATCGTGGGCAATATTCTTAGGTGTGAGAGGCACATTACTGTTGGAGCAACCAAGGCTGGCGCACGCAGCATGAGCGAGCAGCATTGCTGTTCAGCTTGTGACCACAGCATCGCCGAAAAATGTCAAAATAAATATATAATTGTTATTATTTAGTGATGACAATATTACAGATGACCCCTGACTGTGATATAAATAACCAGGGTTGTGATAATAGCAGGATTGTTGTAATAATTAGCGCTGTAGGAGGAGTGATGCTGAGAGACGGAGGGAGACAGCATCGTTTACTGACTGTGTGGCCACCTGTTATTGTTTACATTCACCATACCAGCTCAGTGGTTCTCTATGGTGAACACAAATGTAGATACTTATATATAATGTGTGTATTAGTGTAATAACAGCAAAAGGATTATGCTGGGAGGAGCCATTTGGGTGACGGAGGTGACGTCATCTGCACGATTTGTCTAGCTGTTTAGAGAGTGGCCACTATGCTCTTTGGGCGCACTACAAGCTTAGGTGTCCAGTTACGGTGCATAAAACATGTAGATATTTTTATATAATATGTGTATATAGGGTAATAACACTGCAAACAGTATTGTTGGGGGAGAAAGTTTAGTGTGTGTGTGACCTTGAATGAGTGAGGGAGCCGCCAGCCGCCAGCTGTGTATAGCGACGACTCTTAGTGCCTGAACTAACTATATCAGCTTAGCTGTACAGTTGTGGTGAACAAAATATATACATACTTATATATAACGTCTGTATATAGTGTAATAACACCACAAATGGTATTGTGGGGGAGAAGAAAGTTTAGTGCGTGTGTTGAGGGAGTGGCAGCGAGTGGGTGGCTGGTGTGTGGCGGTAACTCTTCGTTGCTTTTAGACTCTCAGTACCAACTTAGTGGTTCGTTATGGTGACCAAAGTATGCAGATATATATATAACCTGTGTATAGAGTGTAATAGCAGCAAAACTTTTGTTTATTGTTTTATGAACATATAATTGAATTACTAATATACACACCATACGTTTGAGTATAGCGATTATTCACCACTTTTATTATATAAATATATTACAATACACACTATTGAATAATATTACTGCAAAAAAACTAAGAAAAAATCAAT
>WNGS01001312.1:65078812-65089736 GCA_020271785.1 Procambarus virginalis | reverse complement strand
CTACCCGTGGGTTGGACCAGCACGCGCCACCCGTGGGTCGGACCAGCACATGGCTCAAGCAAGGACACAGAACTTGTGAATGTTCTTGGAAAAGTTGTAGTTTAAGATTTACTTCACTGCTACATTCCTGGTTTGGATCCTACAACGGATCAAACAAAGTGTAGATAAGATACACTCCTCCATATTTTCTATGAGGAGATATATTTAATGCATATTTCATGTGAGTCTGAATTCATTGGCTCTATACTTTTGTGTTGGCGTTTGAGTATTCAGTGCTGTTCCCCAAGGAACCCTTGATAATTCATAGTTTATTTTGTCTTAATTAATGCCGCAATTGTTGAAGTTAAATATATTAAATTCCTTCTCCTACTGCACTCGTTTTGGACACATTACATAAAATTATCTATGTTTTACTTTAACAATACTGCTGTGGTTCATTGATAAAAGAACTACTAAGAGTGTAAACCGGGAATCTTGAATGATTGGGAACAGTGGCAAGGCTTATCTGGCAATATCCAACATGAAATTTCATGAGTTTTTCTGATGGCTGACCATGTTGCTAGACTTATGACTCAAAGATAAAAATAAATATAAAAAAGTCCAGGGTTTTATTGATAAATAATTAATGTAACAATTCATGTAACTATGCTTTACATTATAGGATACCAAATTAAAAAAAAACAGCATTGAATGTTATGAAGCGCCATTTTCTGGGCGAGTCCCAATAGCTTCCTGGAGCTTATCAGGCTAATGTATGGTATATTAGGCCGGCACATTAGCTATGGAGTTCAGACTTACCAGAGACCATGAGCCAGAACCTGGCCCCTTCAGAAAGGTTGCAGGGACCAATGGCCCTGGAAAACCCTCTTGTGGTTGGGGGTTTTCCTTATCTGACATTGACCGGGGTTAGGCACCCAGAAAGGAAGACATAACAAAATAAACTCCATATGGTAAGAAACTAACAACAAAAACCGAACAGAAAGGTAGAACTCCTTACAATCCCAGGGAAACACGGAAACGAGCAAACAAGCAAACGTAACACACTACTGCCATGCCGCTCGTCGGCGCAGCCCTCCCCTCTCCGAGAGGGGGGGGGGGCCGAACCTCTTTGCACCAGCTGCATAGCAATCCAGTTCGGAAGCTAAGCATCAACGCGAAAAAACCAGCGTTGAATGTAATGAAACGCCATTTTCTGGGCAAGACCCGGAGGCTCCCCGGAGCTTACTACGCTAATAGGCTAATGTCAGACTTTGGCATCAGTCATGTGTATGGAGTTCTGTGGGCCTACCGGGGACCACGAGCCAGAACCTGGCCCCCTCAGAAGAGGCAAGGGGAGCAATGGCCTATAGAAACCCCTGTATGATTGGAAGCATTCTATGTCTGCCATCGACCGGGTCTGGCATCCAGAATGGTAAGCATCCCAAAATAAACCCCTATTCTGGTGAAAATATTGCTACCAAAAGCCGAACATGTACATAGAACTCCCCTAAACGAAACGAGCAAACGATCAAGACGTCACACTTCATCGTGCCGCTGTCTGTGCAGCTCCCCCCCCCTCCCCGGGAGGGGGAAGGGGGAGCCCCAGACCCGACACGCCGGCTATCCACCCTTTAGTTCTTTGGCTGGATGTCAAAACATGCAAAAAACTGTCGACTGGAGGGAGGGAGGGAGGGAGGGATGCTGGGGAGCCTCCAGGTCTCACCCAGAACTGCCGTTTCATTACATTCAACGCTGATTTTCTGGGAGAAGCCCCTTTGGTTCCCCCCCCCAGAAAACCAGCCACTGGCACCACTGGCCTACCACAACAGGAGGAACCATGAGTTCTGGCATGACCCTTCCAGGAAGACCCTCCATGACCCCCAGGAAGACCAACAAGTCCGACAAGGGACCAACTGGACGAAGCCGCGTGCAGATACTGCACCACTGCAGACTCTGCAAACCAACAGCAAGGGATAAAAAGGCAACCTAAGAGCCAGGGCCCAAGCGGATTCCACAGAGGAAGCAAGCACCGCCTGCCGACACATGAGAAGGGAGGCAAAAAACAGTGACACCGCATCCCGCAGGATCGGCACAAACAGCTTCAAAAGAGCAGACGATACATGTCGTTGAGACCAACGCACAAGAAGGAGGAATCATTATGGAGGAGTAATCCGGGACGTGCAGGAGGTAAGGCGCGAAGGCTTCCCACACCACAAGAGGCGGGATATGGAAGGCCAAAAACCTCCAGAAGACGGGACCGCCGAACCCAAGGGAAACATGAAACTGAACCCTGGGAGGGGTGGACACCAAATCTAACTCGTACGAGGAGGGAGGAACAGAAAACCCCACAAAACCCCAACAACAAGTCCCACACGGAGGGTACAAAAAACCCAAGCGGGGTCCAACGGGCCCCAAGGCCCACAAGTCAACCCCTCCCCTACCCCGGGAACCTCTCCATGAGGACCCGGGGCCGAGCCATCCTCCAAACACCCTCCCTCTAAAGACAGGAGCAGCCAAGAAAGCAGGAATGAAGGGGGCTCACTGGTCAGACCCAGGAGCTCCGAGCTGGAGAAACATGCTCGAATGCCGATGTCGCCACCCCGGAAGGGGCATTCCCTGAAACCGCTCCAAGTCTCAACACTAACTTAACCCCTACCCCAATTCCGAAACCTCAGTCGCTTTGCACCCTGAAGCAGGATGAACAAAGGAAAAGGATGAACAAGGGGGGCGCAGACTTAACCAAGGGCGAAGCGACCAGCACCCCCAAGTCCGGGTCCCTATAACCAAAACGGGGCAATCTCAGGGCAACCAGGGTAGCAATCAACCTGGCGGGTTGCAACAACCTAAACTGAGCATGAAACACCAAAGCTGCCTGCACTCGCATATCATGATCATCAAACTGGGTGAACTGGAGTATGAATAAGGAACAAAGCTCGCAAGAAACTCGCAAGGTCGAAGGTGTCACCAACCCAACAGGCAGCATGACAGAGGCACAACTGGTGAGTGTCAACCTGAGACAAGGGGACAGAGCAGCCTTCAAATACGCACGAAAAGAGATGGGACTTAGGGGTCACATCCATCAGACCAAAGCCCCCCCCCCACCCTGCAGGGTTTCCCAGGACCCTTGGTCACGTAATTTTGCTAAGCGAAGCCAGGCAGGGTACTGGTAACTGGCACCCAAAGTTACCAAACAAACTGCTAAAGCTGATCCCCCAGGACATTTACACTCACGGGGGCCTAGTGGAGGACCACCAAGATATAAATGAGTGTGACCAAACCAAGGGGCAGACCCCCAACCAGGCAGGAAACAAAAACAAAAGAAAAACCCCGCAAGAGGACAACGTGCCCAGGTGGAACAGAACCAGCCGCTATGAGAGATGAAAACTAGCTGCACAGTACCTTGTGCCCCAACCAGTGATGAAACTACCCCCTACCCAGAGGCAAACAGTGATGCATGAAACACCCAAGCTGACTCAAGGTCAGTTAGTCACCGAGCAGCATAAGACCTTGAGGAGGTAGACCCCAAGGTGACCTTTGAAAAGTGGCCCCAAGCCCCAAGGGCAGTACTTACTATCTCACTATGACTGTTTCCTAGCAGTAGGGAATACACCAACAAAGAGGGATCAGTCACACCACTAATGTGTTAAATTGCTTCTAAATTCTGCTATTTGACTCAACAAGAGTGGCTATCATTGTACCATACCACTGTGTTGAAATGTCAAGGTGCTAAACAAAAGCATTCTCCAGATATCACACAGACATAGAAGTAATATGAAAACAATTAGACATCTTGAGGATACTTAAAACTGCATAAATAAAGAAAAGATATGTATAAATTTTTAGGATAGCAATACAGTAATAACTTCCGGGGAATAATTAAAAATACTGTACTGTATCCATCCTCTCTATCATCTTTATAGCATATATAAAAATAAGATTGATATATTATGATTTATTTTTGCTTGCTTAACCCCCCCCCCCTCAACTGCGACAGCCAACAAATATCATTTTGAGAGCTGTTTTTTTTTTTAATTAGGCTATATGTTAAAGTTTTTAATGTTTTTTAATGTTTTCATTACTCTTGTTTTGAAATGAAAATAGTTTAGTTTGGAAAAATTTTGACATTAACTTTGCCTGAACATTTATAAAATCAACAAAAATATGTCCTTAACAATTGCCTGTTTAAGTTTTTGCCTAAAACAAGTGCGCAGTGAATGGGTTAATGCTGCATATTGTTGGTCCACAATTGGGTTCATTTTTGACTCGCAATCAGGAAGTCTGGGTTCAAGTCCTGGGCAGGACAGAAATGGTTTCTCATGGCACCCGACACAGTCAGTGGGCAAACTAGGCCATCTAACCACCTCGGGCCGGTGCGAGGCCTGGCGAACTGCTTTCTAAACTTAGTTTGGGACTCGTGAAACCCCAACCCCGATCATGAAACTGGAACTTTCGGATAACTTAAGTTCGCAACCCACGAGGTCCTCTGTATATATATCCATGCCAATTGTATACTAATAGCTGACAAATGATACAATATAGGAAGAAATAGTGACCTGAGAGACCAGATGGGAATGGAGAGCTGGCACAACCACCTCCAAGAGCTGCAGCCAGTTGACAGCCTCCTGAGCCATCTCTAGTGCTGGGTCACAGTCAACACCACTCTTGAAAGGATTGCATATCAAGTCCCACAACTGAGGTATCTTCTGTGGCAAATCTTTCCCAAAATAGTTAGTAATACACTGAAGGGCGACTGTACACCCCCGTCTCTGAATCGCAGCCAACTGTTGATTCTGAGGAAAATGCAGATAACATTACAGTATTTAATTTTCCTAAATTGAGAATACTGTAAATATTAATTTATTCTTATATAAATTAACTGTCAAGTTGTCATAACTGTAATTCCACCACACCAAAGCTGTTTCACTAAGATGGATATACAAACAACATGGATAAACATAGATAAACATAGATGGAGTGAGATCAATGATACTGGAGTTAAGTGTTGTAATACAGCTGCAGACACCAGACATTGCTGCACTCACGGAGACGAAACTTGAAGATGATCTTTTAAATGAGGTCATATTCCCAAGGGGCTACTCAGTCTGGAGATGGGACAGAAAAATTAGGAAAGGCAGTGGCGTGGCTGTGTGGTAAAAGAACACGTAAAGGTAATCAAAATAATGAGTGTTAATCCATGAGAAGTTTACATAATAGCACTGGAGACCTGCAAATCAGGATGATAAACTAATAATCATAAATACATACAGTCCACTGCCATGCAACACATGGACAAAGGAGGAGCTGGATAATAAACGAGAGGACCTTATAACAAACACTAATGAGAGAGCTAATAGCGAGAGCTGATAAAGATAGATCGCAACTGTTGGTAGTCAGCGACTTCAACTTGAAATCCATAGACTGGGAGGCATATGAAACTAGAACAGGCTTTTTGGACTTGTAGATTCATAAACCTCATCCTGGAAACATTCTTGTATCAACACGTTAAACAAACTACGAGGATGAGGAAAATGGGATGTTCCATTCAGGGTGGATATTTACCAGGAGAGAGGAAGAGATATTTGACATTCAGTACCTTCCTCCCTTGGGTAAAAGTAACCATGTCTTTTTGGGAATAAAGTATGCAATGCGTTATAATCTGGAAGAAAATGAGGTTGAAACAATTGAAAAGCCTGATTTCAGGAGAGGTCATTATGGAAAACTCAGACATTTCTTTTAAAAATTTGACTGGAAAGACTTGCTGTTAGGACAAAGTAAATGAGATGTATGTCAAGTTTTGTGAAATATATGATAAAGGCACAACAAAATATATACCAAAGCAGAGATGCAGAACTAGGAAACAGGATTGGTTCGACAGAAATTGCAGAGGCCAGAGACCAAAAGACACAAATATGGAATCAATATAGGAAGAAGCCAAACCTCCAAACATACCAGCGATATAAAGATGTGAGAAACAACTACACGGCAGTGAGAAGAGAGGCAGAAAGAAATTTTGAAAAAGGGATTGTGGACAAATGTAAAACAGAACCATCCTATTCTATAAATTCATAAACAACAAATTGCAGGTAAAGGATAATATTCAGAGGCTGAAAATGGGAAATAGATTCACTGAAAATGAAAAGGAAATGTGTGAAACATTAAACAAAAAGATCCAAAGTGTGTTTGTACAAAATGAAATCTTCAGGGAACCAGACACAATAAGAATTCCAGAGAACAACATAAGAGCACATGAAGGTGTCTAGAGACAAAGTGGAAAAAATGCACAAGGAGCTAAGTAAGAACAAAGCAGTTGTTGGAAATTTTCAACACTTATCATCCATTATTATATTATGATAAATTACCATTACCTTACTAATTGCAGTAGTTCTTAACACCACTAACAGTAGTGTTAATATAAATTAATCTGAGCATATTGCTGATAATATGACTCCTGATAATGTAAATCGAGAGTTATTAATCGAAATTATTTAGTAACAGTTTTTATTCTGTTACGATCGAATGCTCTGGAGAAGTAAAAATATTATCTCCATTTCTCGCTAGAGATCATTTATCGAGAATATTATAATTATTAAATCCCTATAATTGCAACCCATTTCATATTATCGCATTTCTTCCATAATTGCGCGGAAAAGAATATTTCGTGTTTAATAATTTCCGTGGTGAATGCGAGAGCGGCGAGGGAGGAAGGCGGAGACGCCATTACTCAACAAGGCTTGGTGACGAGGCAGCGTGGGTGAAGCACATGGCAGTTGCTGGGAATTCTTATCGACAAGAATTACGTTGATACCCAGTTAATAAGTGAAATTTACTTGCCTATGTGTTCTCTAGTGCCTCGTCAGTTAATAACGTGTCTACAATTAGACCCAGGACTCATAATTAAGTGTGCATAGCAGTGAACATTGAGACCGGCAGACGCGAATTTCGGCAGACCTCAGTACTCTGTTACGCTCACACAAGTATTTCCCTAGTTTTGATGCATCAAAGTAGGTAGTAAATTTGTGAGTAGTTTGTCGTCAGGAAGAATGAACATAAAAATAACATGTTAGTAATGTTTATCACTCATCTCAGTTTCATGAATATCTGAACATAATTTGTAGCCTAGTCAATTGCTACTTTACATTTCTTGTATTACAGCGTGTATTTGAGTGCCAGCAAGATTCTCATCAATCGTGTTATTTACCTCGAGTTCTTTCTCTATGGGGATTCCGTGACCACGAGGACGAATGATGAACTGGCATTAGAAATCGTCTTACAGCTAAGACACATTTTTCTTACAAATTTATTCAATTTGATTAATACTTCTATAATTCATATAGCAATTTCCATTGAATGATCATTGCCAGATTTGGTAATTAATGTTATGCTCTAACTGTGCTCAGTATTTTGCTCAGTGATTAATGATGATTAATGATCATAATGATTATAATTTGATTACCATATATTTGAATATATTGTAGTTAGATTTACCATGTTATTAATACCACAATGAACTAGTGACGAACCACACTGGTTCCTAGATATATATGAACTTCTAGAAATAACCCCCCAATGTTGATATTTGAGGCTTTGGCTTTAATTAATAATTACAGTCTTCATTATTTTCAAGTGATTATTTATTAAATGAGTTTCCATAGACACTGGTTCTCTAGTGTCATTCAAATGATCACTTTTATTTGTTTTCCCTCTTTTCTCAAAAGTGGGTGGTCCTTCGATTTATTTCAATACAATAATTAAATAATTTAATTTCTGAGTTCAAGCCCCAGATACCCAACAGCAGTTGGTCCAGATGGAGTTTCACTGTGGGTTCTGAGAGAATGTGCACCTGAGCTCAGCATTCCACTTCAACTGATTTTTCAGGAATCCCTGTTTACAGGAGTTGTAGCTGATGTGTGGAAAAAGGCTAACATAGTTCCAATATACAAAAGTAACAGCAGGGAAGATCCCCTCAATTATAGACCTGTATCATTGACAAGTGTAATAGTCAAAACATTGGAAAAAAGTAATTCAAACTAAATGGGTAGAACACCTGGAGAAAAACGATATAATATAAAACCACAGTATGGTTTTCAATCTGGAAGATCCTGTGTAACGAATTTACTCAGTTTCTATGATCAAGCCACAGAGATATTACAGGAAAGAGATGGTTGGGTTGACTGCATCTATCTGAATCTAAAAAAGGCTTTTGGCAGAGTTCCACATAAGAGGTTGTTCTGGAAACTGGAACATATTGGAGGAGTGATAAGTAAGCTTCTAACATGGATGAAAAATTTCCTGATAGAAAAATGAGGGCCGTAATCAGAGGCAATGTATCGGATTGATAGAAAAAAATGAGGGGAAGTAATAAGAGGAAGTGTATCGGACTGGAAGAATGTCACAAGTGGAGTACCACAGGGTTCAGTTCTTGCACCGGTAATGTTCATTTTCTACATAAACGATCTACCAGAGTGAATACAGAATTATATGAACATGTTTGCTGATGATGCAAAGATAATAGGGAAGATAAGAAACCTAGATGATTGTCATGCCCTTCAAGAAGACCTGGACAAAATAAGTATATGGAGCACCACTTGGCATTTATTCACATAAAATTCCATTTGCCATGTTATGGAATGTGGAATTGCAGAACATAGACCCCACACAACCTATAAATTATGTGAGAAGTCTTTAAAAAATTCTGAAAAAGAAAGGGAAGTAGGGGTGGTTCTAGATAGAAAACTGTCACCTGAAGACCACATTAGCCCTTAAGCTGCTAAGGGATCCTGAGGAGATTTACACCCTTGTGGGCAAGAAAAAATCTAAAAAAAAATTTGGCTTCTAAAAAACCAGCGTTGAATGTAATGAAATGCCATTTTCTGGGTGATTCCCGGAGGCTCCCCGGAGTGTACTAGGCTGATATACTAATGTCAAACTTTGGCATCAGTCATGTATGGAGTTCTTATGGGTCTACCAGGGCCCACGAGCCAGAACCTGGCCCCCACTAAAGAGGCAAGGGGAGCAATGGCCTATATTAACTCCCATGTGATTGGAAGCATTCTATGTCTGCCATCGACCGGGTTAGGCACCCAGAAAGGTAGGCGTCCCAAAACAAACCCCGATTCGGGTGAAAATTGCAACCAAAAGCTGAACGAGTGGATAGAACTCTCCAAACAAAAACGAGCGAACTAGTATGACGTCACCCATCGTCGTGCCGCTGTCTGCGCAGCTTCCCCCTCCCCAGGAGGGGGAAGGGGTAGCCCCAGATCCACCACGCCAGCGATCCACACCCCAATTCTGAGATTGGATGTCAAAATACGCAAAAAAAAAACGCCGACTGGAGGGAAGGGATGTATGCCAGAGAGCCTCCGGGACTCGCCCAGAAAATGGCGTTTCATTATATTCAACGCTGGTTTTATGGGGGAGCCCCTATGGCTTTCTGGAGTTAACTACCCACAGAGGAAAGAATAGGGACTTACCCAGGAGGCGGTTGCTGCTCACTCCTCAACCTGAAGTCAAGACAACTGGCTGCATCCGCTGACCCAAAACGACACTGGACCGACTGGGCCCAGGAAAGTTAACAAGGTAACGAGAAGCCAGGACCCTGTTCAACCGTCAAAATCCCCATGCCCAAATGTAAGCTCAGGACATATTGCCAAAGACGGCAGCAAGAGCCGCTTTTTTCAACTTTTTTCAACTTTGTCAGCTCAATTCTCGTCCTAAGATTTTCAATTTGGTATCAATGTCTTCGCAATAGAATTCTCTACAAGATTAAATGCATATAAACTCCAAAAGCCTGGCTTACCATCCGCAACTAACAGAGAAAGTGAGAGAAAGTTACCAGGGAGCGCACAAGAGTGATAAAATGTTTACACTCTTTTCAGTTTTGACAACTCAATTCTCGTGCTAGGTCTTTCATTTTTGTATCAATGTGTTCACAATAGAATTCCCAACAGAAGTATATGCCTATAATGTCAAAAACAGCAGCGATCTCCACCCGCCGACGTGATGAAAACAGGCCATGGTTACCAGAAAGAGAGCGCAGCATCACCCCAAGCTGCCTCTTTATTACATTAGAGAGGGCGGTAATTCTGAAAAGTGTATGCTTTTTTAAACTTTGTCATCTCAATTATTGTCCTAGGTTTTTCAATTTGGTATCAATGTGTTCGCAATATAATTCTCTACAGGAGTATATGCAAATATAAAGTCCAAAAGCCCGCCGTACCACCCACAGCAAACAGAAAAGTGACAGAGCGTTACCCACGTGAACGCTAATAAAGAGCAATAAAATGGGTATTCTGTTTTCAACTTTGTTACCTCAATTCTGGTCCTAGGTCTTTCATTTTGGTATGAATGTCTTCGCAATGAAATTCCCTACATGTGTATATGCATATAATGTCCAAAACTGCAGCAAAACCTTCCCGAAAATGCCGCTACTTTTGCCGCATGGAGGACTCAATGCTGAGTTCTTGCCGGACGTCCCTGTAGTAAATAGGCAACTAAGCATCGAGTCGTCGCCGAGCGAAAGTGTTAATAACCCTGCGGACGACCTGGGAGACCTGCACCCTCGAACAGGGAAGAAGGGAAACTGGATCAACCCAAAGCGCGTCCACAGACACAAGCCAGGGCGCACAAATAACGGCGGAGAGCCGCAACCGGACACGAAGCATGATGCACCTGGCCTAACCAACCAAGCATCAACAACCTAGGGTCCGCTCCGGAAAGCAGCAGTCTCATTCTTCGCCAGAAAAGAAAGAAAAGGCTGCAGACGAACAACTGATCTCCCTAACCGAAGGAGCAGAAACCTCTGCGCCGGAGGAGAGCATGAAGCTCACCAACCCGACCCCTAGAGGCCAATGCCAACAGGAAAAAAGAGCCTTCGAAAACAATCCGGAACCGAAGGAGCCACAAGAAAACGAGTTGAAGAAAGAAAGAGAGCACTCTGTCCAAAGAC
>WNGS01001312.1:65031165-65055379 GCA_020271785.1 Procambarus virginalis | reverse complement strand
ATCCTTTGAGGGTAAAGCAACTGACATATGTGAAGAGCTAGTGTCACAATGATATGTTTTTCCTGCACACCGCCCCCCATCCAATGGGCAGGGTGGATAGTTTACAATCACTCAGTCCTACCTACAGTTAGCAAATGGGAATATTTGGATAAGATTATATATAAGATATTATTAAATTGCAGCTTACCTGGAATATATGACCGTGTGCCTTTGGTGCTTGCTCATCCTGTCCATTTCCTGAATTTCGTAGTGATTCACTAATGTTTTGACTGGCTTGGGTACGAGCAAAGTCTTCGTACAGCTCTTCTTGCAGTGGACTTAATTCACAATAATAGTCCTGAAATAAGCAGTGTGAAATTATGCTAACCACAAAACATATTTAACAAAATGAGTAGAATGCTGTGATGATGCTACTGTATGAGTGCTTTCCAATATGTCACCAAGGTAATAGGATTACCAGAAGGCAGCTCCAATCAAGTGTGAATATACAGCACTTGCAACGTATATGAGGGCAAGACAGGCGCTCAAGTATGTTTGCCAAGATGTTCATAAACCAGACATTTACATATGCATAATTACCTATGGCTTCTGCATGTCTGGGCCAAACTTTAAAGACAAAGATAAATATTGTGTGTGGTGAATGCTAAATGATTGATAATAAAAATGTATTCATGAAGCAAGTACAATTAACAAATATAGTTATTCATCACATCCAGCAATAATAGGCAGTAATTATTTTATATGACATATATTATCACTGTTTCAGTTTATTTAAAACCTGTTTCAACATGTTTAAAAAACCAGTGTTGAATGTAATGAAACGCCCTTTTCTGGGCGAGACCCGTCGGCTCCCCGGAGCTATACCAGGCTGATATGCTTATGCCAGACTTTGGCATCAGTCATGTGTATGGAGTTTTTAGGGCCTACCGGGACCATGGCCAGAACCTGGCCCCCTCAGAGAGGCAAGGGGTGCAATGGCCTATAGAAACCCCGGTGTGGTTGGAAGCATTCTATGTGCCATCGACCGGGTCAAACATCCAGCAAGGTAAGCATCCCAAAAACAAACCCCTATTCTGGAAAAAATTGCTACCAAAAGCCGAACTAGTGGATAGAACTCCCCAACAGAAAATAAGCAAACAAGTATGAAGTCACATTTACCACCGCGCCTCTGCGCAACTCCCCCCTCCCGGGGAGGAGAAGAGAGAGTCCCAGACCTCTCACGCCAGCTATCCACTCATCAGTTCTGAGGCTGGATGTCAAAACACACGAAAAACCGCCGACCGCAGGGAGGGAGGGATGCCGGGGAGCCTCCGGGTCACACCCAGAAAATGGCACTTCATTACATTCAACGCTGGTTTTCTGAGGGGAGCCCCATCGGCTCCCGGAACTAACTACCCACAGAGGAAGGTGAAAGGGACGGATCCGGGAGGCGAACACCATGCACCCCTCAACAGAAAGCGAGACACTGGCTGCAACCTCAAACCCAAGCGACACAGGCCCGAATGAGCCCGGGAACGACACGAGACACCACACTCTACGTACAGTGCTGAAACAACCACTAGAGACGGAGCACACAACCAGTGCCTTTAGCATCAGCCAAAAAACTGATGGGTGGACAGCCAGCGTGAGAGGTCTGGGGCTCCCCCTTCACCCCTCCCGAGGAGGGGGGAGCTGCGCAGACAGAGGCGCGGTGACGTGTGACGTACTTGTTTGCTTGTTTTCTGTTGGGGAGTTCTATCCACTATTTCGGCTTTTGGTAGCAATTTTTACCACAATAGGGGTTTGTTTTGGATGCTTATCTTTCTGGATGTTTGACCCAGTCGATGGCAGACATAGAATGCTTCCAACCACACGGGGGTTCTATAGGCCATTGCTTCCTTTGCCTCTCTGAGGGGCCAGGTTCTGGCCATGGTCCCTGGTAGGCCCTAAGAACTCCATACACATGACTGCTGCCAAAGTCTGACATTAGCATATCAGCCTGGTATATCTCCGGGAGCCGACGAGGCTCTCACCCAGAAAATAAGGATTGAATGAATCATCCTGAACAGATGATATAGCTGCACCCTGAAGTAAGATCATGAGTTCTTGGTCAGGATCACAAAGCATTCTGCAGACCCACATATTGGCCCCAACACCACAGCAAACTTTACATACAACCCTCTAAGGTCATTATAGGTTCAGACATGTGCTCAAGGATATCCAATCCAGCTCAGAATAACTGACCAGTCATTTCCTAAGAATGAATGTCCCATTCAAATGCTTCCCTGGTATCACAGGTGACTATCAAGAAAGTGCTCTCACCAACTACTAGTAGGCTTACCTGGTCACCAAGGTTGACCAACACCAGGTGAAACAACATGCATATCTCTAAGTTTCCAATCCCAAGAAACCTGACATACTACTTAACATTAACAACTATTTTCACTCAGAAGTGGGGCAAAAAAGGGAAGCAACATGTAAAAGATCTGGGAATAATGTTGTCTGACGACTTAATGTTTAGGAAGCATAACAAAACAAATATAACAGCAACTAGGAAAATGATAGGATGGATTATGAGAACCTTCAAATTCAGGGATCCAACACCAATGCTTGTACTATTCAAATAACTTGGGGTGTACCGGCAATATTTCTCATGCTCGCTGAGAAGATGTTGAGCAACTGTGGATCTTTGATGTTTATACAGTATTCTCTGATTGTGCCTATGGCACCCCTGCTCTTCACTGGTATTATTCTACATTTCCTTCCATATAGTTCACTCCATTATATTGTTATTTTACTGTGTAGATTTGGGACTTGGCCCTCCAGTATTTTCCCATGTGTTAATTATTTGATACCACTTGTCTCATATCTAGGGAGTACATTTGGAGAGCTTTGAGACAATCCTAATAGTTTAGGTGTTTTATCGTGTTTATGTATGCTGTATATGTTCTCAGTATTACCTCTATTTCAGCAATCTCTCCTGCTCTGAAGGGGAAAGTGAGTATCAAGCAGTACTCAAGACAGGAGAGCACAAGTGATTTGAATAGTACAACCATTGTGATGGGATCCCTGGATTTGAAGGTAAAAGTAATCCATCCTATCATTTTTCTGGCTGACACTTCTTGTTTCATTATGCTACATGCTGCTTTCCTTTTAGTCCCACTTCTGAGTGAAATTAGTTGTTAAGGTTTGGTAGTCAGGATGATACAAACCTGACTTGTATTTTGATCTATATCTGATATTAGAAGGAAAAGCATGGTGCAAAGACCATGTCCTGTGGTACAGAGCTTTTAACTGCGCTTGGACTCGATTTATTTAGTTGATTGTTATTCTTAGTGCTCTATTCGACAGAATACCAAATATCCACCGTCCCACTTTATCCATTATTCCCATTGACCTTATTTTGTGTGCTATTACTCCATGGTCACATTCATCAAATGCCTTTGCAAAAGTCCCATGTATACCACATCTGCATTCTGTTTTTCTCCTAATGCATCAGGGATTTTGTCGTAGTGGTCAAGTAGCTGCGAGAGGCATGATCTTCCCACTCTAAATCCATGTTGGCCTGGATTGTGGAGGTCATTGGCCTCCATGACACTGGAGATCTGACTCTGATCACTCTCTGAAATACTTTTATTATGTGGGACATTAGTGCAACTGGTTTATAATTTTGATAATGCTTTGCTCCCTCCCTTGTGTAGGGGGGGGGGGGGAATGTCTGCTGATGTAAGCACATCTGATATCTTCCCCATGTCCAAGCTCTTCCTCCACACTATACCGAGTGCGTCACCAAGGTTGTAAAGTGCCCGTGCTACTGGCACTTTGCATTTCTTATAAATATTGAATTCCAAGAGTCATTCCAAGATTCCAACATGCCCAAGGCTGAATGCATGGCATGTTGTCAACTTCTCTTTCAAAATCCCCAGCATTCATGTTGATATCGGTTATATTCTCAGGGGTTTGGATATCACGCATAAAGAAGGTGTCCGGATCTTTAATTTCATGCTGTTTATTGGGGTGCTAAACATGTCCATATACTGCTTTTTGAGGATTTAACTAATTTCTTTAACATTCTCTGTGTATGAACTATCACATATAAGAATAGGTGCAATACTGTGGTTCTTGCTTTTGATTTCGCATATGTAAAGAAACATTTTGGGTTTCTTTATCTCTTGTATGGCTTTCCGTTCTAATTACATTTTTTAACCCTTGTGTTGCTCACGGTTATTTGGCCATTGTCACCCACAGGTGCATAATAAAAAAAAAACAAAATTCTTCTAAACCTGTTAATTTGTGTTCTCTGATCATGGAAAAATAATAAAAAAATCCTAAGTGGCATATTTTGCCCGCTATAGGGTGGGGAAGGCTGGCAAAAAACAGGCATCGAGTCATCATGCGTTCCAGGAGGTCTGCTCCGCCCCAGCTGTCAGGCAGGAGTGGCCACGTTCCAGGAGGTCTGCTCCGCCCCAGCTGTCAGACAGGAGTGGCCACGTTCCAGGAGGTCTGCTCCGCCCCAGCTGTCAGGCAGGAGTGGCCACGTTCCAGGAGGTCTGCTCCGCCCCAGCTGTCAGGCAGGAGTGGCCACGTTCCAGGAGGTCTGCTCCGCCCCAGCTGTCAGGCAGGAGTGGCCACGTTCCAGGAGGTCTGCTCCGCCCCAGCTGTCAGGCAGGAGTGGCCACGTTCCAGGAGGTCTGCTCCGCCCCAGCTGTCAGGCAGGAGTGGCCACGTTCCAGGAGGTCTGCTCCGCCCAGCTGTCAGGCAGGAGTGGCCACGTTCCAGGAGGTCTGCTCCGCCCCAGCTGTCAGGCAGGAGTGGCCACGTTCCAGGAGGTCTGCTCCGCCCCAGCTGTCAGGCAGGAGTGGCCACGTTCCAGGAGGTCTGCTCCGCCCCAGCTGTCAGGCAGGAGTGGCCACGTTCCAGGAGGTCTGCTCCGCCCCAGCTGTCAGGCAGGAGTGGCCACGTTCCAGGAGGTCTGCTCCGCCCCAGCTGTCAGACAGGAGTGGCCACGTTCCAGGAGGTCTGCTCCGCCCCAGCTGTCAGGCAGGAGTGGCCACGTTCCAGGAGGTCTGCTCCGCCCCAGCTGTCAGGCAGGAGTGGCCACGTTCCAGGAGGTCTGCTCCGCCCCAGCTGTCAGACAGGAGTGGCCACGTTCCAGGAGGTCTGCTCCGCCCCAGCTGTCAGACAGGAGTGGCCACGTTCCCGGAGGTCTGCTCCGCCCCAGCTGTCAGGCAGGAGTGGCCACAAAGAGATAATTACCTAATTATTTCAATGTCTCTGATTGATTTTCTTTGTTTTTTGCTGTAATATTATTCAATAGTGTGTAGTGTGATATATTATATAACAAAATGTGTGAACTATCACTGTACTCAAAATTATGGTGTGCATATTGTTGATTCAATTATTATGTTCATAAAACAGTGAACAAATACTTTGTCAGTTATTACACTACAGTATACACAGGTTATATGTAAGTATCTGCATGTTTTGTTCACCATAACAAACCACTAAGTTGGTATTATGAGTCAAAAAGCAACAAGGAGTGACCGCCACACATCAGCCAGCCACTTGCTGCCACTCACTCCCTCAACACCTCACTCGCCCACATTCTCCTCCCACCATACTGTTTTTGGTTTTATTCACTATTTACAGACATTATATATAAGTATCTACATGTTTAGTTCACCACAACTGTACAACTAAGCTGATATAGTTAGTTCAGGCACTAACAGATGTCGCTACACACAGTCAGCTGGCAGCTGCCTCCCTCACACATTCAAAGTCAGACGCACTAAAATTTCTCCCCCAACAATACTGTTTGTGGTGTTATTACACTACATACACACATTATATATAAGTATTTACATTCGTGTTCACCATAATGAACCACTAAGTTCGTATGCTGAGTGGCAGTGGCACCCCGTCACTGGCTGTCACTTCCTCCCTCCCTCACCTCACCTGACTCGCCACCATTCTCCTCCCACCATACAGCTTTTGCTTTTATATACAGACGTTATATACAAGTATCTGCATGTTTTGTTCACCATAGTGAACAACTAAGCTGGTATAGTGAGTCCAGACAGTAAAAGGTGGTCACACAGTCAGCAGACAATGCTACCTCCCTCCCCACCAATATTACTCCTCCTACTACAGCACTAATTATCACAACAATCTTGCTATTATCAGAATCCTGGTCATTTTTATCACATTCAGAGGTCTTTTGTAATACTATCATTGCTAAATAATAGCAAGAACATATATATTATGGTGGTGACTCACTCGGTACTGAGAACCTCACACCCGAGAATGTGGCCCATGATTCTTTTAAAAAATGGCGTCTATTTACAAGAGCCCTGATGAACGTGTGGTGAACCCCATGTATCCGAGGGCTGTTTAAATCTTGCGTAGTACTCCATAGCGTCATATGATGCGATGCGCAATTTATTGCAAGTTACTCAACCCTTCATATGACGTGTTGCGCAGTTTAAGGGTTAATCTGATACAAATTTTCAGTCTCTGCTTTGATATCCTCAATCTCCCTGTTTAAATTATTCCTTCTTTGTAAGGATAGTCATGTCTGCTTAAGCATATCCGTTATTTTTTTTATTTTGTTAGTGCAGTCTATGTTCTTTGAGTTGGTCCTTTTTCTGACTTTCTGCAAAGAAACACATTTCAGACAGACTTTATATGCTTTGGAAATCAGTTGTTCTGTTCCTTGTGTGGGATTTCTATTACTTAGAACAGTTTCCTATTGAATGCCTGTAAGTTCCCTGCTTACTTTTTCATATTCTATCCGTTTATTATTAAAATTGAATTTACTGATTAACCCCTCTCGCTTGATCATTGTTTTAAGCCTATTACGAGAATTGATGTTAGTTTGGACTTTAATGAGCTTGTGATCTAAGTACAGTGGTACCTTGGATTACGAGCATTCCTGGTTACGAGTTTTTCGGGTTACGAGCAGGATTTGCTCGGAAAATTTACATTGGGATACGAGCGTTGCCTCGGAATATGATGGTGTTGATACGCGTACAGGCCGACCTAGCGCGTGGTGGCAGGGCGATCACCCCTCAGTTTACCAGTGCCTCATGCCCAGTGACTATCCCGCCTAAATTCTTCACCAGGATTTACAGTGTTTTGTTGGATTTTTGGCCATTTTACCATAAAAGTTGTTATTATATATATCTCACCATGGGTCCCAAGAAAGCCAGTGATAAGGTTTCAGGGAAGAAATTGCATGTGAGGATGACAATAGAGGAAAAACAAGAGATCATTCGGAAGCATGGAAATGGTGCATGTGTTGTTGAACTTTGTAGGCAGTACAACAAATCCACGTCAACAATATGCACTATACTTGCCAGGAAACCAGACATTATGAGTACTAAAGTGGCAAAAGGCATATCAACAATCACGAAACAAAGACCACAAATACTTGAGGATGTGGAAAAGTTGTTATTAATTTGGATACACGACAAGGAGTTAAAGTGTGATAGTGTTTCAGAGACCATCATGTGTGAGAAAGTCAGGGTATTGCATGAAGACCTTATAAAGAAAACCCCTGGAACAAGTGCAAATACGATAGATTAAGGCAAGCAGGTGATGGTTTGAAAAATTTAGAAAAAGAAGTGGTATTCATAGTGTTGTGAGGCATGAGGAGGCTGCCAGCTCAGACAAACCAGCGGCTGAAAAATTTATTGAAGAATTTAAAGAGTTTGTAGAGGCTGAGGAATACCTATTGCAACAAGTGTTTGTGATGAGACAGGACTGTTCTGGAAAAGATTGTCTAAGAGGACATACATTATCAAAGAGGAAAAATCATTGCTCGGACACAAGCTTATGAAAGATAGGTTTACACTTGTGCTGTGTTCAAATGTGAGTGGCGGTTTGAAAATTAAACTCTTGCTTGTGTATCATTCTGAAAATCCAAGGGTTTTCAAACAGTATAAAGTGCAGAAAAACCAAATGTGTGTGATGTGGAGGGCTAATAATAAGGCATGGGTGACTAGGATTTTTTTTTGGAGTGGGTGAATAATGTGGTGTGCTCTGCCATACAAAAATATCTGCAGGAGAAACATTTGCCACTCAAGACCCCTGCTTCTCCTCGACAATGCTCCTGCTCATCCTCCAGGCTTGGAAGATGAATTGTTGCACAGATACAGTAATTTTCTCACAGTAAAGTTCCTTCCTCCTAACACCACTCCTCTAATTCAGCCTATGGACCAGAAAATCATAGCTAATTTTTTGAAACTTTATGAAAGGGCAATTTTCCAGAAATGTTTTGAAGTGACTGAAGCCACAAAACTCACCCTCAAAGAGTTCTGGAAACACCATTTTAACATTTGTAGTGCTTTAAAACTCTTTGACAAAACCTGGCAAGAAATGACTCAAAGAACCCTGATCTCTGGCTGGAGAAAATTATGGCCTGAATGTGTGCCAGAACTAGACTTTGAGGGGTTTGAGCCTGTAAATGATGTGCCTATTGTTGAGGAAATTGTTACTCTGGGCAGGCAAATGGGCTTGGAATTGGATGGTGATGATGTGGAGGAGTTGGTGGAAGAAGACAGCGAAGAACTGACCACCGAAGAACTCCAAGCCCTTCAAAAGGAACAGCAAGAAGACACAGCTGAGGATGTTTCTCCAGTGGAGGAGGATGAGGCAGCAGAGAATGTCCCTTCCACAACCATTAAGAAGTGGTGTCAGATTTGGGAAGAAATGCGAACTTCTATTGAAACGACACACCCAGAGAAAGCTGTAGTAGGCCGTTGCATAAATCTTTTCAATGACAGTGTAATGCCTCACTACAGAGATATCGTGCGAAGAAGGGAAAAACAATCTTCAATGGACCGCTTTGTGAGAAAATCGAGCAGTGAGCCACAACCAGGACCTAGGGGTATGCAGGCAAAACGTGCCAGAGAATGCACCCCAGAGAGGTCCTCACTGCCTGATGTTATAATAGAAGGGGACTCCCCTTCCAAACAGTAACACCTCTCCTCCTCCCTCCCCCCCTCCTCCTCACCATCTTCCATACACCAACAGCAGTCATTAGCAAGGGTAAGTAATAACTTGAACATACTTTTGTAGCATAGATTTTGATGAATTAGGTATAAATGTAGTTTGAAGTGAGGTTTTTGGGTAGTCAGGACTGGATTAATTCATTTCCTATTACTTCTTATGGAGAAATTAGCTTCAATTTACGAGTTTTCGGATTACAAGCTGTCTCCAGGAACGGATTAAAGTCTTAAACTGAGGTGCCTCCTGTGTGTGGTATCTGAGACTGTAATGTCCCTTATTATGTCTTCATTATTTGTGATGATCAGATCTAGAATATTTTCATTCCTAGTTGGTTCTGTTATCTGCTGGGTGGGTGAAAATGTCACAGAATCTTAGTAGTTTTCTAATCTGTGGTTGATTATGACCAGATGGATTTTCAGGTATAATTATATTCTTTGCTATTCTCCATCTTAGAAAGGGCAGACTGAAGTCTTCTAGGAAGATAATACTGTGCAGTATCAGGTATTGGGTTTGCCAAATTATCGAGACTAACAAATTATCGAGGGTTTCTGTTAAAGCTCCAAATATTACATTTGACTCGGTGAGGAGGCCATTTATGAGCAGTTCCTTGTTTTTTGGTCTTGCTTTTAGTCCTTGTATGTTGGCAAAGACGAAAATATAGTTACTCTATTTGGGGTAATTTGATTAGGAGACATTTCTGGCAAGTCCGTTATGCGTGGACATATCGGATTTGACCAGTACCGATTGTTGCAGGGTTGTTGCCTGTCATAGTTGTAGCTCTATATTATCCTAGTTATGCTTGCGGGGGTTGAGCTCTGCTCTTTCATCATGCCTCTCAACTGTCAATCAACTGTTACTAACTACTAATTATTTTTATTTTCCCCTCCACACACACACACACCCGCTTTTGGGTGTGTGTGTGTGTGTGTGTGTAATTACCTAAGTGATTACACACACACACACACCCGCTTTCTGGGTGTGTGTGTAATCACTTAGGTATTACACACACACACACACACACACCCAGAAAGCGGGTGTGTGTGTGTGTGTGTGTGTAATCACTTAGGTAATTACACACACACACACACCCCCAGAAAGCAGCCCGTAACAGTTGTCTAACCCCAAGTACCTAATTACTGCTAAGTAACAGGAGCATCAGGGTGATAAGAAACTCTACCCATTTGTCTCTGCCTAATCCAGGAATTGAACCCGGGGCCACAGGATTATGAGTCCCGTGCGCTGTCCTCTCAGCTACCAGACTCCCTGTTCTGGTAGTGGGGTTGTGAGTGTATCTGTGTTTCTGTGCAGCTGGTCTGCACAGAATACCAGAGCAACCATTTGCTCTATATGCAAGTGGGTCTTCTGGCCAGTTCCACACACTCTCTCTGTTCCATCTTTTGAAACTTCTTTCATCTGGGTATAAAAAATTATGTGACTTTTCTCCAAAGCCATTTTCTTGCTTGACACTATGTGGTGCAGACCAGTAGTGCAGTGTGATACTAGTGTATTACTGACACTGGCAGAGGATACACAGCTGCAAAAGTTACTAGTAATGTTGGCATACATATTGAGGCCTTTTCTTCAGTACTACATGCATTAGGAGGAAAGGCCAGAAATTGAACCGACAAGCGTAAACATGATGGGCGGAGAACACCTCTTGACTTGCTCTGTGACTGGTCGGTGGCATTATTCCTCATTACCTTGACTGTAAGCGACAATGAACTTTAAGGCCGTCATCTCACTGAATGTGTTTTGAGCATAAATACATTTTCCCATTTTCCACTAATCAGAACGGGTCAGTCTTCACTCTTCAATTATTTATTTATTTTTAAACAAACACAAAACAATTCATCTTAAATGAAAAAAAATGAGAAGCAAAACCAATTTTTGAGTGTCAAAAACAATAAATAAATAAGCTGCCTGGTAATACCGAAGGCAGGGCTTCATCCTTGCAGTTCTGCACTTGCCTATATCTTGGAGCATACATATACTCAAGGGAGGGGATCACTCTAGTATGTATATACTTAAAATTAAGATACAGTACTAATATTTCAATCATTTAAAGGACACAGTCCTCACTTGAGTACATACAGCTTGCTAATTTATTGTTCACTATTATAAACTACCAGCTTATACTATTATAATTTGATAATTTTTTTAATTTTATATTAATTTAAATTTAAAATTTTCATGCACACTGTATTGTACTAAAATTTAACTCATTAATTTAATATCGAACATGTAATAAAACTATTGATGCCATCTCCCAAATTCATCTACCTAAAAGTAGCACTGTACCCCAATTTTCAGGAATTAGACTCACCTGTGTAATCTTGGGAGGTAGATCCTTCAACACATCCTCCTTCATTCGTCGGAGAAGAAAAGGAAGTGCTTGACGATGCAAGGCTTCCATGGCCAAAACACCCGCTTCCTGCTCTTTGCTGGAACTCTTGGTATCTCGAGACTGCAGGATTGGCTTGGAGTAACGTGCCATGAACTGACGCTCGGTGCCCAAAAAACCCGGCATGAGGAAGTCAAAGAGCGACCACAGCTCTAAAACATTATTTTGAATAGGAGTACCAGAGAGAATCAAACGGTGGTGAGCTACAAGTTGCTTGATGGCTTTACTTGACTGTTAGCAGGAAAAGATGGGAAACTATTAATAATGTCATTTTGATATATTATATATAAAAGTCACACCCTATTCAGTATGTAAACCTTAACATAGAAGTTGCAAGAAGTACACACCAAAACTCAATATACCGTAAGAGCTCAGTAATCCAAATAAATTATTTGAGTTTGAGATTTTGGCTGCTCAACTAAAAAAAAATTTGGTTTAACAAGATTTCTGGCCAAGGAAAACCTGAATGAATTCAAATTAAATTTTTGGACATTCCAGGTAAAAATTTGGTTAACTCGAATGAGGGTGGGCCCCATATTATTTGGGGTATAGACAGTACTTTTGAGTAATACAGTAATGTTTTAAATACAGGGTAAATATAGATGTCACATGATCCCATGTCATAATATTTTTTTATAAAGTTTCTACTCAGTGTCACTTAAAGGTTTATGTTAGCAAAAAACTAGCACTGAATGTAATGAAACACCATTTGCTGGGCGAGACCCGGAGGCTCCCCAAAGCTATACTGGGCTGATGTGCATATATATTAGACAGTCAGTCGATGGAGTTCAAGGCCTACTGGTGATCTGAGCCAGAACCTGGCCCCCCTCAAGAGAGGCACGAGGAGCAATGGCTTATAGACACCCCCGTGTAATTGAAGCAGTCTATGTCAGCCATCTACCAGGTCAGGCACCTAAAAAGGTAGGAATTCCAAAACAAACTACAGGTGGTCAAAAATTGCAAACTGAAAGCTGAACTAGCAAGCAGAACTTCCCAATCAAAAACAAGCAAACAAACATGACGCCACCACAACTGCTGCGCAGCGGTCTGCGTAACCCCTCCCTCACCAGGAAGGGGGACAGGGGAGGTCCCAGACCTCCGTGCTAGTTACTCACCTTAGGCTGAATATAAAAAACGCACAGATGCCGTGGAGCCTCCAAGTCTCGCCCAGAAAATGGTATTTCATTACATTCAACACTGGTTTTCTGTGGAGAGCTCCTCCGGCTCCCTGGAGCTACCTAACCAAAGATAAAGGAAAAAAAAGGGACTTACCCGGGAGGCAGCCGCCACTCGCTCCTCAACTCTAAGTCAAGACAACTGGCTGCAACCTGTGACCCAAGCAACACACGCCCAAGAAGGGCCAAGAACATTAACAAGGTACCGTGCGGCCATTAATGATGTCGTGGGCACGGGGATAGACCGCAGGCTGACTGGACCGAATAATCCCGTGGACGACCTGGAAGACCCGCACCCTGGAACAGGGAAGAAGGGAAACCGGGTCCACTCAAAGCATATCCCCTGCCACAGAGGCTGCGGCGCGTAAATAACGGCAAGGAGTCGCAACTGGACACAAAACATGATGCACCCCCGGCCGAACCAACCAAGCATCAACAACCCAAGGACCCCTCCGGAAAGCAGCAGACTCGTTCTTCATTAGAAAAGAAGGAGATGGCTGCAAACGAACAAAACAATCACCAGGACCGAAAGAGCAGAAACCCCTGCACCAGAGGAGAGCATGAACCTCCCTGACCTGAGCCCCAGAGGCCAATGCCAGCAAGAGCCTTAGAAGAACAGTCCTGAACCAAGGGGAGGTCACCACAAACTGAGGAGAAGAGAAAAGAGAGAGCAACCGGTCCAACAACCAGGACGGCTCAGGTGGTGCATGAGCAGGCTGGAGGTGAAACAACGCATGAGAAAGCTTGCGGAACAGAGCAGCAGTTACATCTACGCCAAACACAAGCTGAAGCGGCTCCGCCAACAGCGCACGATACAAGGCGACAGTATTTGACATAAGATGACGGACCTAAAACAACCAAGAGAGAGAGAGAACAAAACAACCCAATCAGAAATCGAAGACAGCCTACATAGAGACAAAAAGTGCCGAAAGAACCACCAGGAAACTTCACACTGCCATCGAGACGAATCTTGCAGGTGGGACACCACCAACAAAGCCACCTGATCACCATACAAGTGGTGATAAACCCGCTTCAAAAAGATCAGATGGGAAGAGCGGAGGAGAAGATCGAACCAGCCACATACTGTACCGGCCCGATCTGCTGAAAGAAGTGGAGCCACGGGAAGACCCTCTGGTTCGGATATCGACCAAGCAGCGCCTGAAACCAGAGCTAGACTGCCCACCAAGGGGCCAACAGGACTATTCTCCCCGGGTACGTCTCCAAGCGAGCCAGGACCCGGAGCAACAACCGAACTGGTGGGAAGAGGTACAGGTAACCCTACCTTGACTAGTCTACCTGAAAGGCATCGACCCTGAAGGGCTCGCAGTCGGGAAAAGACGCCACATAAGCTGGAAGAGGCCTTGACCACGCTGATGCAAAGAGGTCCACCTCCGGGTACCCGTATGTCTGGCAGAGCCAACTGAACGAGTCGGCGTTGACAGTCCATTCAGTGGACAAGGGAATATACAGAGACAGGCCATCCACCAGGACATTTGACACCCCCTGAACGTGAACCGCCAGGAGAGCCAAACCCTGAGAATTCAGCAGACAAGTCACCCGAAGCGACCAGCTCCAAAGAGCCAAGGACCGCATCGAACCCTCGCAGTTCAGACAATGAACCACAGGGGAGCAGTCCGAATGGAGCCAAATCGTTGCTCCACGAGCGACACGAACCCTCCTTACCTTGAGGATACCTTGAGGTGCTTCCGGGGCTTATCGTCCCCGCGGCCCGGTCATCGACCAGGCCTCCTGGTTGCTGGACTGATCAACCAGGCTGTTGGACGCGGCTGCTCGCAGCCTGACATATGAGTTACAGCCTGGTTGATCAGGTATCCACCTCTGAAGCAAATGCCACCCCGCTGCAAACTCTTGCGTCGTGCTGTGAGCCCGACGAAAGAACGGACCTCACCGACCCTGGCTGGCCTGGTGAGCACTCGTCACAAAACCCCAGATGAGAGACGAGGCATCTGTGAACACATCGAGCGAGGGCTCGGGAAGGCACCATGGCACAGAACCCCGAAAAACCCAAAGAGGAAGCTGGTGAAGCAAGACTCCCGGGATTTGAACCCAGAAATCGAGAGAGCAGTGGAAGCAATGTCCCCGAAGGAACCTGAACAGCAGACGAAGCCAGATCTGACCCAACAGGTAGACCAACACTGTCAAGTTTAGACTCCCACTCCCACACTGCCGCTCGAACAACCGACGGGTGACCTGGGTGCCTTCAAAAAACAGTTGAAGGCGGGACCGCAGATGTAACAATGCCGCAGGAGGGAGACAAGGAAGCAGTCCAGTTCAAACCTGAGAGGAAATAAAATGGGATTCCTCCAGTACACCAAGAACCCGAACACGGCGAGCTGGGAAAGAACCAAATCCCTGGCGAGCAGACATGCTGACTGACTGGGAGCCCAGACTAACCAGTCATCGAGGTAAGCCAGAACCTGAACCCCTAACAGACTCAAACGGGTCACCACGACCCGGGAAAGGCATGTGAACAAGCGAGGTGCCAGACTCAAGACGAATGGAAGGCAATGAAAGGAGTAAGCCTGTCGCCCAATGACAAAACCAAGCCAGTCCTTGAATCCTGGATGAATCCGGACGTTCATATTCCCGAGCTTCCGGGTTCGATCTCCGGTGGAGATCGGACAAAATGTTTCTTTCATCCTGATGCCCCTGTTACCTAGCAGTAAACAGGTACCTAGGAGTTAGACAGCTGCGCCGGGCTGCTTCCTGGGGGAAGGGGATTGTAACAAAAAGGAAACCTGGTTGAGGACCAGGCCGCGGGGACTATAAGCCCTAAAATCATCTCAAGATAACCCCGAGCCATGGCTCGACCCTTCCGGGCATGACCACCAAGGTTTCCCAGAAGAACCAACAAGTCTGACATAGGCCAGACGAAGCCGCCTACAGAAAATGTACCACCGCAGACTCTGCGAACAGCAACGGACAAAAAGGAGACGAAAATCTAAGAGCCAGGGCCCAAGCAGATTCCAAAGAATGGTTGAGCATCACCTGTCAGCACGCAAGGCGTGAAGCAAAGAACAGAGACACCACCACCTTCAGAATCGGTGCATACGACTTCAACAATGTAGCCGACACCCGAGCCGCCGAAGCAAACACACCGGACGCTGGCCCAGAACCCAGCTACTCAACATCCTCCTCGAGCCAGTCCGAAGACAACTCTAGCTGGGAAAAGAAGCGCAAGACTGAAGCTAAATGCTCCTGGGCACACAAATCCTTGGCCACCAGGGATGCCGAAAGGAGGGAACCTGACCGACATCACGAGGAAGGACAGGGGCGAACAAGCACGCATTGAGGCGCTCAAACTCACTCCCCTGGTAAACCTGAATGACCGTAGTCAACTCCCGCCACTCAAGCATGCGGGTCCGACAGAACGACTGCCAAGCTCCTAAAGAAAAGAAAGGGCAGTTTGCCAGCCAGGAAGACTTCGGCACATCATAACGCACCCAATAAGGAAAAGAGGAGCCAAACTCAAAAGAAGAAGGCCTCATTATCAAAGCGCAATCTGGGTCTCGCAGGAGGCAAGTCGCAAGGGCCTTTTGCACCTCCCTATGTGGTATGTGGGAAGCTGAAAACCTCTGGAAGGAGGGAACCAAAGAACCCAAGGGAACCCGGAACCGAACCTGGGGAGAAGTCGTACTCATATCAAAATAGTACTGTACAGGAAGGGGGGGCATAGGAAAACCCCTTCTTCTGTAACAACAAGCCCTATGCCGAGGATACCAACATCAAAGCGGGGTCAAACGGGGCCCAAGTGAACTCCTCCATGTCATGACCCGGAGCCGAGCCGTCCTCCAAACCCTCTGCTGATAGAGAAAAAGCAGAGTTCAACAGAAAAGCAGGGATGAAGAGGGGCCCACTGGAGCGACCTGAAAGCTCCAGCAGGAGGAACAGGCTCGAATGCCTCTGCCACCGATCTGGAAGGGGCAATCCCCAAAGCCGCCAGAATTTCAGGTAAGCCATGCCCAGACTCCAAAACCCTCAGACATTTGGGAGCCAGGAGCAGAGGAAGGGAAGGGGGGGAGAGCAGGATGAACCACAGCGAGGGAAGGACTAGGGGATGCAATCGAGGCAACTAATACCCCCATGTCCAGGTCCAACAAAGCGGGGCAGCTGCGGGGCATTCAGAAAGGCAACCAATCTCGCATGTTGCAGCAACCTAAACCTTGCATGCAACGCTGAAGTTGCCTGCACTCAAATATCAGTCTCAGTGGACTGGGTGAGTTGGAGTACAAGCAAAGAACACCACTCGCAGGATTCCAGGTCAAAGGTGTCCTTGACCCAACAAGCAGCATGGTGGAGGCAAAGATGGTGAGTGTCACCCTGAGTCAAGGGGACAAAGAAATCTTCATACTCGCACAAGGCGAAGTGGGACTCGGAGGTCTCCTCCATTGAACCAATGAGCTCCAAAGGAGCAGGCAAAACAAAACAAAAAAACAAAACAAAATCCTGCAAAAGCACAATGTCTCCAGATAAGCAAAACCAGTCGCTATGTGTAAATCAGACAGCAGCACAGTACCTCGCGCCCCAGCCAGCGACAAAACTACCAGCGCAAAGAATGGAGCCAGAGTCGATGACAGTCACCAACACAACAGCCTCATGAACTGCGTTTGAGTAGACAGCGTGGAGGTCTGGGACTCCCCCCTTCCGGGGAGGGGTGTTGTGCAGACAGCTGCATGGCGGTCGCGGTGGCATCATGCTCGTTTTTGATTGGGGAGTTCCGTTTGCTAGTTCAGCTTTCGGTTTGCAATTTTTGACCAGCTATAGTTTGTTTTGGAATTCCTGGAATTGAGGGGGCCAGGTTCTGGCTCTGGTTCCCGGTAGGCCTAGAACTCTATCGATTGACTGTTGCCGTGGTATAATATATGCACATCAGCCCGGTATAGCTTGGAGCCAAAGGAACTCTCCACAGAAAAAAGACAATACCTTTGTTTTCCCATTCTTGATAATGTGCCCTTCATCCAATATGACATAATTCCACTTAATTTTTGAAAAGAAGTCTATATCATTGCGGACAATGTCGTAAGAAGCCACGATCAAATTATGACGGGGAAACAAGAATCGCAGCCTGTAAAAAAAAATATATAAAAATCATGAAGCACAGTGGAGTTTGGTTCTAAAAGACTAATTCACATCAGTTTCCTACTTCTGCAAAATAAGTGTTACATTTTAACAAGGAAAACTAGTTTGATAAATTTCAATGGTGTAAAAAAAAAAAAAATATAACATAATGAAATGCCTTTTTCTGGTTAGGCCTCAGTGGCTTCCTGAATCTCCACACACGTGAGTGAATTACCCTGAGAGAGGAGATGAGCCCAATGACCTTGGGAGGCCTGGTGAGCAATGGTTACAATGCTCCCAACCCAGCGGCAAGGCATCCATGAACACCGACCGAAAGGGAGAGGAAGGTACCATGGAACAAAACCCCAAAAAGCCAGATGAGGAAACCAGTAAAGCAAAAGTTGGTAGGGGGACGAGGGGTAAATGTAGCCTGAAACTGATGGTCCTGAAAGTGGTGAAGTTGACAGAACCAGAGAAATCAGATCAATACATTGAATCAAACTTTGCCCAAGAAAAAACTACACAGGCAAAGTTCACTTCCCATACAATTGGTTGACCAACTCCTGAGTAATCTGCGGCTCATCCAACACCAGACGGAGGTGGTACTGCAGGTAGCAGAGTCACACACTGCAAGGAAAGGGAAACGAACTAGGAATCCCAAACCAAGTCTAAACATGGGGCAGAACCAACTTAGATTTCCTCCAGTCCACCAGGAAGCTAAGCCCAGCAAGCCAGGAAAGAACCAGATCTCTGGCTCGTAAAAAAAAACAGCGTTGAATGTAATGAAACGCCATTTTCTGGGCGAGACCTGGAGGCTCCATGGAGCTATCCAGACAAATATGCTATTATCAGACTTTGGCATCTGTCAAGTGTGAATGAAGTTCTTAGGCCTACCGGGGATCAGGAGTCAGAACCTGGCCCCATAAGAGAGGCACGAAGAGCAATGGCCTATAGAAACCCCCATGTGGTTGGAAGCATTTTATGTCTGCCATTGATCGGGTCAGGAACCCAGAAAGGTAAGCATCCCAAAACAAGCCCCTATTCTTTTTAAGAAATTGCTACCGAGAGCCAAACTAGTGGACAGAACTCCCCAAACAAAAACGAGCAAACGTGCATGACGTCACCATGTCGCCGCGCCGCTATCTGTGCAGCTCTTCCCTCCCTGGAGGAGGAAGGAGGAGCCCTAGACCCCTCGTGCCGGCTACCCATGACCCCAGAGGGAGCCTCCAGGTCTCACCCAGAAAATGGCGTTAAATTACATTCAATACTGGTTTTCTGGGGGAAGCCCTGTTGGCTCCCCGGAGCTACTTACCCAAGGACGAAAACAAGAGGGACTTACCCGGAGGCGGTTGTTGCTGGCTCCTCAATGCGAAGCTAACACAACTGGCTGCAACCGCCTACCAAAGCAACACATGCCCAATGAGGTCCAGGATCAATCACGAGGTAACACACAGCCAGGATCCTGTTCGACTGCCAAAATCCCCACGCCCGAATATCAGTCAAAGACATGTTGCCAAAGACAGCAGCATGAGCAGCAAACTTACAAACATTGTTGGCATAGGGATAGACCGCAGGCTGGCTGGACAGAATAACCCTGCGGACGACCTGAGAGACCCACAGCCTGAAACAGGAAAGATGGGAAACCGGATCAACCCAAAGCATGTCCCCGGACACAGAAGCCGTGGCATGCAAATAACGGCAGAGAGCCGCAACCGGACAACACACGATGCACCCCCCCTGGCCTGACTAACAAAGCATCAACAATGCAAGGACTCCTCTGGAAAGCAGCTGTCTCATTCTTTGCCAGAAAAGAAGTAGATGGCTGCAAGCAAACAAACCTATTATGAGGACCAAAAGAGCAGGAACCCCTGCGCCGGGAAGAGCATGAATCCTGGACCAAAGGGGCCACAACAAACCAAAGAGGAGAGAGAAAAGAAAGCACCCGATCCAAAGACCAGGATGGCTCAAGCGGCGCACGAGCAGGCCAGAGGTGAAATAATGCATGAGACAGCTTGCTAAATGGCACTGAAGTAACGTCAATACTTAAAGCAAGCTGCAGCGGCTCCACCAGCACTGCACGACACGAGGCGACAGTATTCGGCACAAGATGACTGTCCTGAAACAACCACGAGAGAAAGGACACAACAACCCAAACTGAGAAGCGAGGAATACCTACGAAGTGAGAGAAAGAAATGAAAGGACCGTCAAGAAACTTCATACTGCCGCCTAGACGAAGCCTGCAGGTGGGACACCATCAAGGACGCCACCTGATCACCATATAGATGGTGATAGTCCCGAGTCAAAGATCAAATGCGAAGATTCGAGGAGAAGATCGAACCAGCCACGTGACGAATCAGACCGAACTGCTGAAAGAGGCGGAGCTGCAGGAAGACTTCTGGGTTCGGACACAGAGCAAGCAGCGCCTGAAACCAAGGCTGGGCCGGCCACCAAGGGGGGCCAAGAGGACTACTGGTAAGCCTGGTAAGCCTCCAAGCGAGCCAGGACCTGGAGCAACAGCTGATCTGGGGAAAAGAGGTACAGGAACCCCCACCTCGACCAGTCCTGCCAAAAAGCATCGACCCCCAATGGCACTGCAGCCGGGGAAGGGCGCCACATATACCGGAAGACGCCTCATCCACACCGACACGAAGAAGTCCACCTCCGGACACCTGAACGTCTGGCAGAGCCAACTGAATGAGCCAGCGTCGACCATCCATTCTGTGAACAGGGGAACGACATGAGACAGGCAGTCTGCGAGAACGGTGGACACCCCCGAACGTGAACCGCCAGGAGAGCCAAACCCCGAGAACTCAGCAGACGAGTCACCCAAAGTGACCAGCCCCAAAGAGCCAAGGACCCCATTGCACCCCCCCCCCCCTGTTCAGACAATGAACCACCAGGGAGCAGTCCAAATAGAGCGAGACTGTCGATTCGCAGGAAACCTGAGCCCTCCGAAGAGAAAACCACACTATCGCAAACTCCTGCACAGTGCTGTGGGCTCGATGGAAGGACGGACCCCACTGCCCCTGGCCGGCATGATGAGCACTGGTCACAAAGACCCAGCCCATAGACGATGCATCTGTGAACACATCGAGCGATGGCTCGGGTATGCGCCAAGGCACTGAACTCCGAAAATCCCGAAGAGGAAGCCAGCGATGCAGCAACCGACGCCAAGCCCCCGGGGGTCCGAACCCAGTAATCACGCGAGATGGAAGGGACGTCCCCGAAGGAACCAGAACAGCCGACGAAGCCAAACTCGACCCAGCGGGTAGACCATCATTGCGAAGTTCAGGCTCCCCCGCACAGACCCTTGAACAACTGCCAGGTGCCCTGGTAGCCCCTCAGAAACATGCGCATGCGGAACCGCAGCTGCAATAGAGACTCCGGAGGGAGAGACAAGGAAGCGGTCTGAGAGTCCCACACAAGGCCCAGCCAGGTCCAAACCTGGGAGGGAACCAAATGGGACTTCCTCCCAGTTCACCAAGAACCCGAACCCCGGCGAGCTGAGAAAGAATCAAATCTCTGGCTAGCAGACAAGCGGACTGGCTGGGAGCCCAAACCAGCCAGTTGACGAGACAAGGCCAACACCCGAACACCTAACAGATGCAGACGAGCCACCGTGACCCATGTAAGGTATGTGAAGACGCGAGGTGCCAGATTCAACCCGAATGGGAGACAACAAAAGCGGTAACTTCGATGCCAAACTACAAAACCGAGCCAGTCCCTGAATCTCAGATGAATCAGGATGTGCCAATAATGGTCCCGGAGGTCCAGGGGACACCATTTAAGTGTCCGGGTCCAACAGGAGCCAAACCTGGGACAGCGTAGTCATCCGAAAGGAGGGGCAATAAACCCAGGGGTTCAGACAGGACAAGTCCAGAATGAACCGCAGGTCTGCGCAGACCTGCGCAGACCTTGCAGACAGAAACCCATCTGAGGGACATCGTTGTTTTGACCATGCCCAAGCGAACCCACTCCAAGATGACCTGACAGCGCACAGGAAGAGGCCTGCCCCGCCAGCCCCAAACCCACCAAAAGGGAAAGGGGCCACGCAACGTCACCTGAGGCCAGAAGAAACGACCCAAAAAGCCCACGAATCGTGGGATCAGGCGTGAGTGAACTGCGCAAGCCTCCCCCCCCATCGCCCCATCAATGGGGCGAACCACAAAAGGGCCGACGCCCCTCACGAGACCCTGAACCCCGCACAGAGCGAACACCGCGTCGACCAGACGAAGTTGAGTCCAAAGGCGGAGCCAAACCCGAACCTGGCACCAGTGGCCTATCACGACGAGAGGAACCCCAAGCTCTGACACGACCCTTCCGGGAAGGCCCACTACGGGACCCCCGGAGAACCAACAAGGCCGACATAGGACGGCAAGAAGCCGAAGCAGCCTGAATATACTGCGCCACGGAAGAATCCTCAAACAGCAGAGGACAAATAGGAGAAGACATCCTAAGAGCCAAGGCCCAAGCAGATTCCACAGAGGTGGCAAGCACCCCCTGCCAACACGCGAGCCAGGCAGCATAAAACAAGGAAACCGCATCCTGCAAGATTGGCACGAAAAGCTTCAACAAGGCAGCCGACGAGCGAGCTGCCGAGGCCAAGGCGCCGAAACCAGGAACAGCCCCAAGCACCCCACATCCTCCACGAGCCAGTCCGTAGACAGCTCCAAGAGGGAAAAGAAACGCAAAGCCAGAGCCAAGAGGCCCCAGGCGCACAAGTCCTCGGCAACCTGCGCAGTCAAAAGGGAGGGAACCTGCACATGGAGCTGAACGACACCAACATCACGTGGAAGGGCAGGAGCAAACAAGCACTCATTGAGGTGCTCAAGGTGGCCCCTCCAGGAAAACCTGAACCACCGTCGAAGCCTCCCGCCACTCAAGTATGCGGGAACGGCAGAAGGAGTGCCAAGCCTCCAGGGCAAAAACAGGACAGTCCCTCAGCCAAGACGACTCTGGGACCTCATAACGGAGCCAGAAAGAGAACGAAGTCCCAAACCTGAAAGCCAAGGAATCCATTGCCGAGACATAATCCGGGTCACGCAGGAGGTTAGCTGCAAGAGCCGCCCGCACCACAGCAGGTTGAATGCGATAAGCCGAAAACCTCCGGAAATGCGGAACCAAAGCACCCGGGGAACATGGAACTGAACCAGGGAAGGGGCAGACACCAAATCCAACTCCTATGCAGAGGGGGGGAAAGAAAACCCCACTCCTTGTAACGGTAAGCCCCGCTCAGAGGGCAGAAAAACCCAGGCGGGGCCCATGGCCCTTAAGTCAGCCCCAAGGTCCTCCTCCACAGGACCTGGGGCCGAGTCCTCCCCCCAAGCAGCGACCCCACAAGACAAGGCCGTCATAGCCGTAGAAGCAGGACAGAAGGGGGGCCCACTGGTCAGAGCCAGAGACTTTGGCCGGGGGACTAGACTCTAATGCCTCCATCGCCACACCTGAAGGGCATCCCCCGGAGGCTCCTCAAGTCTCAAGACCAACTAACCCTGCCCGACTCCGAAACCTCAGACGTTTCAGGGCCGGAAGCAGGGGAGGGGGACCAGAACGAACAACAGGAGGGGAAAGACGAGGAGGTGAGGACTGAACCAGGGTTGAGGCGACCCCCACCCCAAGTCCGGATCTCTAAGCAAAACGGGGTAGCCACGGGGCATGCGGGTGAGCAACCAACCAAGCGCGTTGCAACAACCTAAACCTAGCATGCAACACCTGCGCTGCCTGTATTCTAAGCTGATCATCAGCAGACTGGGTAAGTCGAGTCACAAGCAAGCAGCAAAACTCGCAGGACTCGGCGTCGAAAGTGTAACCGACCCAACAGGCAGCGTGACGGAGGCAAAAACAGTGAGGGTCACCTTAAGACAAGGGGACCGACAAAGGGACAAGGGCGACCCTCAAACTCGCATGAAGCGACGGGGGACTCCGGGAACACATCCATGGGACCGCGTACCCCCTAGGGGATTTCCAGGGGCTTGAGCGTTACTGTAAGAGGACTCGCGCTCAGGTAACCCCAGGCAGGGTACTGCTAACGGCGCCCAACACTACCAAACAAACTTTCTACAGCCGAACCCCAGGGACGTGTACACTCACAGGGACCTAGCAGGAGCACCACCTATGAAAACCGTATTAGGTCAAGCACAGTGGAAAATAGGGCAGATCCCCTACAAGGCGAAAACAAAAAGAAAAAAACCGTAAGAAGACAATGTACCCCAAGGAAGAGAGCCGGCCGCTGTAATTGTTGAAAATAAGCTACACAGCACCCTGCGCCCCTGACCAGTGCAAACTGCCTCTAACCCTAAGGTAAACAGGGAGACAGAACACCCAAGCACAAAGGGCGGCCGAAAAACCGAGCAGTTAAACGGTTTTGCAGAGGCAGGTCCCGAGGGACTTGTGGAAGGGAACCCCAAGCCCCAAGGGCAGTACTTACAGGGCACCTAGAGAAGGTAACCCTAGGCGCATGCAGCCCGAGTACTGAGGACTAACTCCTGGCTCTTGCACCCCTGCAGAACACACCACCACACACTAAGCACAGCGCTGCAAAAACACTGGAGCCAGAGCACACGACTTTTGC